>VZTJ01003332.1:7158-36471 GCA_013397795.1 Orthonyx spaldingii
GCAGCAAGGTACGAGAGCGCGGTGGCGGTGCGGGGCGTGCGGCCGGGACGGGCGCGGGCAGGGCTGGCACCGGCACCGGCACCTGCCGCAGCCCGGGGCCTGCGGAGCGCGGCCGTGCCGTGGAGCGGGGGAGGGGGGCACGCCCGCTCTGCCCGCTTTGTGCCGGGGGTGCCGCAGCTTCCTCCGGCCCCACCCGCTTTGTGCGGAGCTGGGGCCGCCGCCCGCAGCCGCGGGGGCATCGACGGCCGGGGGATGCCTTGGCCGCCCGGTGCCGCGGGCCTCGGGCATCCGCCGCTGCGTGCGGCGGGAGCGGGGCGTTCCCGCTGGCCGCGCTCGGGGCAGCCGGGGCTGGCCGCGCCCTCGGCAGGCAGCATTCTCGCTCCACGGTATCGCCAGGGCTATTCCTGCTGCCGGGAGCTGCCGGCGGGGTTTTCTGCGCGGGGTGTGGCGGAGCGGCTGCCGGCCCGCGGCGGGACCCCTCCGAGCCGGGGGTCTGCAGGCGGCGGTGCGCGGAGCAACAGGGCTCCTTGCCGACCCGAGCCATCCTGCTGCCTGGACGGGAAGGCTGCGCCTTCTGCCAGCCCTGCCGGCCGGTGCCGCCGGTGGCACGGTTTGGCATCTGTATAACTTTGCTTATTATTTATAGAGATGCCTCATCTATGGCTGTGTGTGTGAGGGGTTGAATTTAGGCTTTTTCTGCTGGAGTCGTGGGGAATTTGGGTGCTTGATGTCAGGGCTGGTCACATCTTGCACAGCCACATAAATGACTCTCTGGCAGCGGGATCTCCTGGTGCCAGTTCCCCCTTCAGAGCAAGCCCTTGAATGGGTCTTACTTTCGGGCAGCACAGCTTTTGAGGACTGCTTCTTCCGTGGGTCTGACTTTGATGCCGCAGCTCTGTCAGGGGCCAAGACAGGCTGTTGTAAAGCGATGTGTAACTGACAGCACTTTGCAGACCGATGGCCTGGTAAGGCCAGCTATGTGCAGTGTCTGAATACATTGTTCACTTTGCAGGGAGTGGTGCCCTCCTTGTCGCGCTCTGGAGCATCCTGTCTGTTCCTGATTCCCACCCCACCCTGCCCCAGCCCTTTTCACTTATACTTTCTAAGAAGATACTGTGCTGCAGTCCTTGTGAAGGGAATTTGCCTGGACAGGCTTAGCCTCTTTTGGCCCCTTGGGTGCTCAAGGGAAGTGATTTCCTCAGAGGATTCAGGGAACATGTGGGAGGAGGTTGACTGATGGTTGCCTTTAAGCCTCCCAGTGCAGGATCCCCAGTGGGTTAACAAAGGAGCAGCCTGTGTAGCCCTGCTGTTCCTTTTGTTCTTCCTCTGGCTGTGCCCTCTTTGGAGAGCTCTGATCTCTCCTAGTTTTATCAGAGATAGGGAGTGACTGATGGAGACATCAGGGAGTTCATGTTTTGGTTGTGAGCATTTCAGGAAACTCTAGAGCTTTGGGAGGCAGGAAAGCGGAGAGCTGGTTGCTTCTTAGAGACAGCAAAAAAGGAGGTGTTTTCATCTATGCTGATGTCGTTTGGTGAATTACCATTATGACATCTATTATTATAACTTCTATGAGAAGTATTTAAAATTCATTCAATCTGTTACTCTGTAGCAACAAATCAAAGCCCATTATCTCTGCAGAGCTGCCACAGACCTAGGAAATGTGAGACCCAGGTACCGGTGATGTTTGGACAAAGAGCCAGACAATTCTGCTGCCTACACCCCAACTCTGCCCAAAGCTCCTCCTGACCCCTCTTCCTCTGAGGCAAAGCACCTAAGCATGAGTGTGCCTGTTTTGCAAGTCCAGGGGTGAGGGAGACCACTGTCCTCCATGTGGCAGCTGCACCTGCCTGACCAGCAGCACTGACCACCTCCATCCCACTGATCTGGCTGGTTACTGGCTGTGTCTGTGCAGCAGGTGGATTTCCTGGTAGCAGGTCGGGTTATCTCTAGATGTTGTATGTTTCTCATTCTCCTTTTCTGCCTGGGTAACTTCTGCCTGTCTTTCAAGTATGCTGGTTTGTCCCCTCTGAGCAAATTACTTGCTCTGCAAATGCCAGTAATGGATAATATTTTCCTGTTTCTGTGTCTGCTACATTTGTTAGTAGCTTGATAATGAGTGGATTTTCAGTTGCCTGAGTCTGTGGCAGGCTTCTGTGAGTTGCTTTCTAGGTGGGTTGGCACTGGGCAGGCTGCTGGCTCTGGAACAGGTTTATGGTGCCTCTGCAAGGGCAGTTCTCTTTTGCCTGTGGGCTGTCTGGACTGCCAGATGTGTAAATGTTGTGTGGGCTGTGTTTTGGGGATGAATAGTTGAGTACAGAGCAGGTCCCTGTGCTGTAAGCTTGATGTGCCCAGGCGTTCACTGTTACTGAGGCTTAGGGAGAGAACTGAAGGCTTTGGCATATCCCAGAAAAAAAAAGTGATGCTTTGAGAGACAGTTGCCTTGGGGGCAGCTAAGGTATATTTTGTACATGACCTTGCAGGCTCCTCTTAAATTGTGGTCAATTTGCTGCCTCTGACTTCTTTGTATTCCTTGATCCACAGTGGCTGCATAGCATGAAGTTTTCAAGCCACCTTGTTAGGTTCTGATTTCCCTGGCAGGGATTTTGATGGGAAAACTGTTAGGGAGTGGGCTGTGACAGGGTATGACAGAGACTCTGTGAAGAAACAGTGTGGAAGGAGACTGTCTCAGACCATTTCCCCACCATCCACTCTTCGCTGGTTCAAGGGGACTCATCAGGTACTTAATGGCCACACCCTGTTCTCCACTCTCACAGGATTGCTTGAAGTGTTTGCTTCAACAAAAAAAAACCCACAAAACCCCAGCACTTTATCTGAATATTTGTAACAGTTATAAGCACCAGCAGTCTTACAGTTGGCCAGTGGGCTGTCTGGGTGGCTGCTGGACCTTGCTACTAAGCTGCTGCTCAGAGCAAAGGGCATCTCTGGTGAGGCTGGACAGCAGATGTGCTCTGAAACAGCTCTGTCTGGCCACCTCTTGATGCACGACAGGAACACAGATGGTCTGGTCTCTTGCTGCCGTGGCAAGAAGAGGCCAGAGCGATGGTGTGGTGAGGTGTTTCACATGCAGTCATTATGTGGCTTCCTGTAAGTGCCTGTTAAGCTGCTCTGGCTGCAGAGCTGACTGGGGCGAGCAGCCTGCAGCACACTGCAATTACACTGACGCGCCTCCTGCCCCTCCTCAGGAGAAACAGGAAAGACCTTTACATCATCCAGGAGGCTGTATTGGCTGAGGGATTTTGATACTCACAGGGTTATTCTGGCTTGTCAGTAGAAGCCAGACTGACCTAGTATTTCCAGGGATTTCCCCTCTGTGGTATTACAGGCTTGCCAGCAATTCCCCATTTTGAAAATACACCCTGCAGGGCTCTAGTAGTGTAATGCTGATGCTTACTATTTCTAAAGCACTTTGAAATTCACAAATAGGACTTTCTGACTCTCAGCCAAGCAAAACCCTTTCTAAAACTTGGAGACATGATGCTGCCAAGGGCAGGACCAATGATAGTGTGCAGCTCCAAGCCCTGTTCTCTCTTCCCTTGTTGACCTGTTCCCTGCTCTGCTTCACACAGTTTCAAATTTCCCAGAGCAGTGCCCAGAGTTTGGCCTCTCTCTCCCTCTTTCTCCCGAGCATCCTTCAGGGCTCCAGTTTGTTGAAGAGTTTCCTTCCAGTCTGGTGAGTCGCCTGCTCTTTATCTCTGTGCCCAGAAACATGGACCTACCTGCAGAGAGGAGGTTGCAACTGATGACTCTGCACTGCCTCTCTCCCTCTGTGGGACAAAGTCACCTAGGGAAATGATAAGGAAGACAAAGCAGTAGAAAATCCCAGCAATCGTGGTATTTTTATCACTGAGATTAAGACAAAGTTCATGAAAGCTGATAAGATAGCTTCCAGGAAAGCAGGAGAGGCCAAACTCCACCTTGTTCTTCCTCCTGCAGTTCTGGGACCTGTGCTTAAACAGGAGAGGAGGCAATGCTGGGGGAGAGCTCCTCCCAGGAAAAGGTGACTGGGCAAGGCTGTCTATGTCAGGGTTGCATTAATGAAGGAAATATGAGCCTCGTGGCTTGAGCTTGTACATAGAGTTGAGCAGGGACAGTCAGAAAAAAAGGTGCAGGGAGGGGCCAAGGCAAATACTGGGCTTACTCCTAAGAACAGAAATTAATCAGTCCTTGCTCTACAAATAACATGATTTAAACTCACCTTGCAAAGCGCCTGTGAAGAGGGCTGAAATCCTCCTGAAATCTCTGGATCCGATCCCAGGTTTTCTGGGAACCAATGGCAGAGTGCAGGAGAAGTGCTTGGTGGACAAGTGTGTTTTCCTCAGACGTGGCTCTCTCTGTGGGCTGGGATATGGACTGATGCAGCAGGACCACGAGAGCATGTACAAGCAGAGGTCTGGGAGCAGCTGATCTCTCCCGATGCTGTCTGTCCTACTCCAGCCTTGTTTAGCCCAGGGGTGTTAGCATGTAGGATATTTGCCAATCTGCCACAAGGATCCCTGAAGAGCTGCCCCTGAATGCCACGCAGTGTCATTGTCACACCACTGACCTGTGCTGAATCCTGTAGCTACCCTGTCAGGTATCTGTGGAGTTTTGCTTTCTGGGCTGCAGCAAATTTGACTCTGCTGGTGCTGTTCAGCCCTCAGCCACGTTTCACATGGTTGCATTGAGGTTATTTCCAACCACTTATTTAAACCAGTGTTTCACAGTGTTTCCCCCAAGCAGAAATACCCAAATCTTGAAAAATATAAACCACATTGCATTAGAAAAGCATAGCTACCATTTTGCTTCAATTGGTGGCACAGTTGCAGTGCTTGTTTCTAGGAAGCCTCACACTGATGTTTTTAGGAACCCTGCCTGTAACATGAATGATGCCAGAAAGGACCAATCTGCCTTGTCATCCTCTGGTTTCTTCCAGTCTATCTGCCCCCTAAAAGGAGCCTGTGCTGGCAACAAAATTGCAGGGTAATAGGAACAGAGAATCCAGACAGCTCTTTAATTGCAAGAGACAAGTAGAAGAAGTCAAAGATTGTCTTGCTAACATCTACTTAAATGTAATTAGTTCACATTATTTTTCTCTGCCATTTTCTCTAATTTAATTTGAATACCAAAACGCACACATAGAGGAACGAAAACAAAATCAGAATAGCATTGCTCCAAGTTCCTGCTCTTGTAATGTTCAGCTTCTTCTACATACAGAGGCTCTTTTTCTTACAGTCAGGGAGGATCACAGTCTGTCTTCTGACCCCGCCTGCCTGTGGTCATGGCTGTGGTTTATGTTTCTCTTTGAATTTGCAAAAGGTCTTTATGTCAGTAACTGATGCCCGAGTCTTAATTGCAAAGATTGATTTTGCTAATGATAGCCTGGCATCTGACATCTGACATAGAAATGAATTGGAATTCAGTGTCTCACAGTTTTAAAAATCATGGCATTTATTTAAAGGCTTAATAGGGATTGAAGGGTTTGACTTTACAGCCTCTTCCATCTATTTGAGGCTCATTCTCCTGCCATACGTTAATCTCCTGTGCAGTAGTTCTGAATGTGATACATCCTGCCAGGCAAACCAAGTCTTTGAGCAGAAAAACCCAACCCCTCTATGAGATTTTATAGGTAAAAGTTCAAGTGGAAAGCTGATGCTTTTGTCTTTCTTGGTCTCCAGGTTGTATTTTGGTGAACTCTTTGGAAGTTTCCTGGTTTCTGTGGAATTGAAAAGATCAGAAACCTCTTCGGTCTTTATAGATAATGGATCCCTCAGTTGGGCTGACAAACCGCAATGAGAGCCAGTAGCTGGAAGCAGAAGTTATGACTTGGCAAAATAATAAGGCAGTTGTGTTTTTAGCAGCAAAGAGGAGGAGGAATCGTGGGAAGAGCTTCCCAGGATGATGCACTGCTAGAAACTTGAACAGGATGATCTTCTGAATAATGTCACTCAGACAGCAGTGTTCTCTGGAAACAGGTGACATCTCTCAGTCTGCCATTAGCCAAACAGCAGCTACCTGGCCTCCTGCAGAAATTTCTTTCCCCAGCTTGTCACCCTAGAGCATCCCATCTCACAGAGGAGAGCATACATTTCCTCTCCAAGCTCTCAGCATGTTCTACTGGGCTTTACCTTTAGGGTCCCAAGGTGGTATTCTTGTTCCCTAACTCGACAGCTAGCTTTCTCTCCTGAGTTATGTTTTGTGGTCACTGGAGGGATGACAGTTTGAAGGTGGGAGTCCTCTGAGCCAGTTTGAACACTGACTGTAAGTGGAGAAGGACTTCATTGTCAGCCTTGACTTGAGATCTGGAGAGAGAGAGGTAGGTGACTCATCCTCATGGAGGCAGAGCACTGTGTAGGGCCAGTACCTGCTTTTGTGATTGGTGTGTATTGACTGACTGAGCTCACAGTTATTATCCACCTTTGGAGATTTTCAGAATTCATGTGAACAAGGCCATGAAAAACCTGGCCTGACTTAAAGGCTGACCCTGTTTTGACTGGAAATTTGTGCTGTCAACCATCAGAGGTCTCTGATTCCAGCCTAAATTTACCCATGGTTCTGTCATGATACTAGAAGCAAAAACCTGGTAATGATATTAGGAGTGAAAGTTTCCAGCAGTTAAAGCAAGGAAACCCACAGCTAAAATCCACCTAGAAAGTCTGCCTTGGTCCCTGTGTTCCATGTTTTTTTCCCAACGTTCATGATGCATGTTGAACTTGGATGAGTGGTAAGCATTCCTAATTTTCTGCTGCAGCAGGCATATCTGTTTTATCGGTTGATCCACTGAATTAAGACAAAGTATCAAAGGATATCCTTGAGTATATTTTGGTGATCCTTGAGGTTTCAAAAAAACCCATTTCACTAAAGCTCATCTTGCTCTTAGCTTGGGGAATCTCTTTGTGTTGAGAGCTTTGATTTGGTGTCCAGCTGTCTGTGGGCTGTTAGTAAAACAGGACTTCTTAAGCCTGATTGAGAAAATGCATTCAATGTGTAAAGAGAGAACTGAAGTGACAATTTCTCTACCTTCTCTTTCTTTCAGTTTTGAAAAACCAGTCATTATTTTATGTATGGTTTTGTATATTTCAGAACAGTTTTACAATATATAAAGTCTTCCCTGAACTTGCAACATGAACTTCTCTGTGACTTCATGACAGCTTGTCTTACATACAAAAAAAAAAAACAAACAAAATAGCAGCATTTGTACTCTAATTTCTACCTGTCTTGCAGTCAAGCTCAGTTGTGTGAGTTTGGAAGATTAAAGGCACAGGCACCATCCATGGCACTGGAAGTCTTTCACACACCTTTCCGTTGTCGTGGGGTTCTGCTTCCACTCGTGCCTCTCGCCACTGCCGGTACAGGCAGATGACTACACAGTCTGGAAATAGGTCTGGAAATCTACAAGCGTCTTCAACTCCTGCAGAAAAGCAAGACTTCCCCAGGAACTCCAGATTTTTATTTTGAGCTGTTTCTAAACTAACCTTTTCTTTACTTCCATATTATTATCTGCTGTCCTTTCTGTGCCTGGAGTTCCCTGACATGACAGTGTCTTGCATGGCAGTGGCAGCACTCACCTGCAGTCCTTGAGCCTGCTCAGGAAGCCCTCTGTGGGACTCCTCCCACTTACCGTCATCTCTGGCTGGGCTAGGAGCACAATGCTGACTCTCCTCTGGCTCTGAGCAGTCTTCAGAAGTTTCCTGTAGCCTAAAGGCTCTCTGGTACTGGAAAGCCCTTGATAAAATGCAATTTCATGAATGCATGTAAGATATTCACAGAAAATTGCATATTCTGATAGCTGCAGTGAGGCCCAGTGTGTCCTACCCAGTGCTTTACTTCTCACTCTTCTTCACACAGACAGTCTTTGTTTTGCTGCCTAAGGCATGGAAATAGCATCCCAAGCTGCCTGGTCTGTATTATGTCAGGAATTCAAAGTTCTGCTTTAATTCACAGCCAGACTTTAAGGGCTGTGCTACCTTTCCTTTTTTTTTTTTTTTTTTTAACTAATAAAAAAATTAAAAATACTGTCTGGATACACCTATAGTGCAACTGTGTCTTGAACGCCTCATGCAAAACTAGCTTTCTGCAACTTATTGAGGACCTGGTAGTGCAGAAGGGAATGCAGAGAAGGACAACTGTTTAGCTTGGAAAAGGTATGTCTGAAAAGGGATATGACATTTGGCTTTTGACATGTGGTAGTATGATGGCATGGAGAGTTGAGATAGGGAATGATTGTTCCTCTGTTTATCATTGCCCAGGAACTACAGGATACAGATAAACAGTGGAACTCATTGACACCGGATGTTGGAGATGTGGTTCAAGAAAAGCCATTAGATGAATCTGCAGGTGGAAAATCCATCAGGACCGATAAACAGACAGATAAGCCTTTGGCTCAAAAACTCAGTGAGGCACAGATGCCCAGAGCTGACTCAAAGGCATAGAAAAGATCAGTTTGTCGGCATGGATATCAGCTATCCTGGAAAAATAGGCTGACCTGGAAAGCAGCAGAGGTAGAAGGAGAGTGAGCCTGTAGCAGGGTGGTCTGCTGGGATGTGGAGGCACTGCCAGGGGTGCTCCCTGGCTGGAAGGGTTGAAGAGAAGGCTGGTGCAGTGGGACAAAGCTGGAAGATGATCAAAACTCATACTGGAGGAGATATGTGAAGAGGCTAGCAGGAATGAAGTATATAGTAATTACTACTGTATGGGAGGAGAGGCTGATCTCCATTGCTGGGAGGTGTGAAAATGGAGAGGTGTGAAGAATGAGACTGGTCACAGAGGAGAGCAGTGGTGCTGAATCAAATGATCAGAGATTGAGGAACACCTGAAAGCAGTATAGAACTGCAATACTTGGAGGAGAGGAGGTAAAGAAAATAGTCTATATGAAGACAGGTAGGGCTGAAGGTTAAACGAAAGGGATGTCTATGTCTCTCTGCTAACTATAACAGCCTCTATATTTCAAGAAAAGTAGATCTGTAAAGTGAAAGAGGTGGTACCAGGACTTTTTATATCCACAGGCATTTTGGATATTTTAATTTGAACTCAGCTGGTTCCATTAGCAGACAGAGCACACTGGGTCCTGATCCTGGAATGATTTTAATTTCGTCTGGAGGAAGTCCTGTCTGCATGCTCCAAGATGGCTTTGCAATGCAAACTGGAGTGCAGTGAATGGCAGCAATAAGGAGATTTGCTCCAAACCCATGCTCCCAGTCTGAACCAAACAATACTTATATACTTGCACGGATGGAATTGTTTCAGAATGATAATAGTGGTTTCCAGAAATTGTATATTTGCCAAGTCCAGCAGGTGAATGAATGGGCAGAGAATCTCATTTCCCTGGCACGAAAAGCATGGGTAGTCTTCTCATTTAGCCAACATCAATCAAAGCCAGACTAAAAACCAAAAAGAGCAAAACTCAACCTGCTACTGCTGCTCTAAATGATGAATTTTAAAATTTATGATGTATAGGGTACCATACTTACAATGGGGTGCCATCAGACTGGAAACCTGCCCCTAGTGGGCTTCCACAGGGGTCCATCCTTGGCCCTGTGCTCTCCAACATCTTCGTTTAACATCTTGGACACAGGACTGAAAGGGATACTAAGCAACTTTGCCAATGGCGCTAAATTGGGAGGAACTATCGCCTCCCCTGAGGGCAGAGAGGCCTGTGGAGAGACTTTGACCAATTAGAGGGCTGGGCAACCACCAACAGCATGAACTTTAACAAGGGGAAGTGCTAGATTCTGCATCTGGGACGGGGCAACCCTGGATGTGTGTATAGACTGGGAACAAGAGACGCTGGAGAGCTGCTCCATGGAGAGGGACCTGGGGGTCCTGGTCGATAACAAGTTGAACATGAGTCAGCAGTGTCCTGGCAGCCAGGAGGGCCACCCATGTCCTGGGGGGCATCAGGCACAGCATCACCAGCTGGGCAAGGGAGGGGACTGTCCTGCTCTGCTCTGCACTGGGGCAGCCTCACCTCCAGTGCTGGGGGCAGGTCTGGGTGCCACAATGTAAAAAAGACATTAAACTATTGGAGAGTGTCCAAAGGAGGGCTAAGAAGATCGTGAAGGGCCTTGAAGGAAATCCACACGAGGAGTGGCTGAGGTCACTTGGTCTGTTCAGCCTGGACAAGAGGAGACTGAGGGGAGACCTCACTGCAGTTAAAACTTCCTTGTGAGGTGAAGAGGAGGGACTGACACTGATCTCTTCACTCTTGTGACCAGTGACAGGACTCGAGGAAATGGCCTGAAGCTGAGTCAGGGAAGGTTTAGGTCGGATATCAGGAAAAGTTTCTTCCCCCAGAGGATGGTTGGGCACTGGAACAGGCTCCACAGGGAAATGGTCACAGCATCAAGCCTGAGACAGTTCAAGAAGTGTTTGGACAATACTCTCAGGCACATAATGTGATTCTTGGGGATATCCTGTGCAAGGACAGGAGTTGTATTTCAATGATCTGGATGGGTCCCTTCCAACTCAGCGTATTCTCTGATTCTGTGATGTGGCGGAAGAAAGCATTGGCTGTTGTGTCTGTGACACCTGCCTTTGCCACATTCTCTTGCCGGCTTGTCATGCTTCAGATAAGTGGCAGCTGCTGTTACAGAGCTCAAAAGTGCATTAGGAGTTTTCTGGAGAACAGTGAGATGTCAATTCTGACTTAATCAGCCACTCAAAGAGAAAAGCCTCAATTCCACAGGCACTGCATGGGTGTGGGAGAGTTTCCCACACTTCTCTTTTGTGTGGGCCCCTCACTGTTTTTTTTGCATCCAGATGATGCTACAAGGGAGGTGGAAGAACTCTGCAGCTATGGGCTTTAGAGAATACCTCTGATGCTGCCTGATGCCTTTCAAGGAACAAAGTCTTGCTGTCATTGCCTCCAGAAGGACAGGGACCATTTCCCTCTAATTCTGGCTCACCACTGGGAAACTCTCAGCTGGTTCTTCTCTGATCTATTGTAGTAGGTATCCATGTCCTTTGCTGCCAAACCCATTTGCTAACAGAAGGATACAACTTCCGGAAGGGCAGCTACAGAGCCAGACTCTTCTTAGCACTGACAGTGTAATAAGAAGACAAGAGTGCAAGCTGCAGCTGGAGGGAAGTAGGTCAGACATTTAGAGAAAACTGCATCCCCAGGAGTGCGGTGGGACCAGGCAGGTGGAGGCCATCATTCTTAGGGATTTTGAAGGCTCTACATCTGTCCTGATTTAGAGCTATGGGCAGGTTGACAGTTAGGCTTAACTGGAGACCACAGAGGTCTCCTGCACTGTGCCCCTGCATATGTGGTTGTGCTTTCCTTCCCAGACAAGTCAGAGCCTGGTTAGTGCCCCCGAGCTCTTCAGCAGTCTTCATTTCCCCAGGCAGCTTCAGAGATGAGATACAGACTTGGTGTCATTGGCCAGGATCTCATCACGTCCTGCCAGTATTCAAGCCTGTGTCCAGAGCTTCAGCCATGGGGGAGTGCAGTGATATTACATCACATTAGTTGTAAAGGCTCTATATTGAGACATTCAGGTGAAGTGTGTAACCTCCAAACCTTGACAGAACTCAGGAGAAGCATCTGCACTTGGTGTATTTCCATTGCCTCACCATCCTGCTACACACACTTCAGGTTTTCTTATGTATGTCTGTTTTCTGGTGGTGGCCACAACTCCTCAGGTAGGCAGAAGAAGTTTGAGAAGAAATCTGGCTAGCCCAATGGATCCCACTTGGACTCCTGTGGGCAAGTAACCAAGATCTTGGGATTCCCTGAAGGTGGACAATCTTGAACCCTTGAACCAGTGATGCTCAAGTAAAGCCTTTCCTGCAAGGAAAGCCTTCTGTACAGTAGTCTTTAGAAGAGATACTCACTCTGCCAGATGTCTGCAGACATGGTTAGACCTCACAATAGAGGCACGTGCGACCAAGTGTCCTTGTCTACCTAAAGAACATGGCAGGTTACTGAGACCCAACTGCATCATTTTGACGGGGAGCTGAACCTTGTTTCTGAAACTCAGAAGCCAGCTTGGCCTTGAATAGCTGGAGACTTCTTTCTGTGAAACAGGAGAGTGAAAGCATGGCGTTCTAATTTCAGGTGAAACTGCTGAGCTTGCAGAGTGTCTGATGATGAGTTTTTCAAGGCTGCCTTTCTGACAAGAAACGTGGCAATGTCTCTGAAAGTTTATAACTTCCTTTTTAAACTGAGTTTTTGCAGGTATGGGAGGGGCAGAAGAGGCATCCAGTTTTTATTGTTCTTTGAACCAGAATTGTTTTATTTGCTTTTCTTTTGTAATGAAGCAGGATCTTGCCAGCATATGAAAGGTCTGTACGATGGAATTTGCCCTCTTGTTGAATTCAGAAGCACATTAGTGCTCACAAGGAAGTTGATAAGCAATAATATTTTCCTTGCTGCCCAGGTAACCAGCAGAGTGAAAGAGGGTATTGTCTCTGGAGAATGCAGGCAAGTTACCTTTATCTTCTGTACACAGGCTATCTTGGAAAGCTGGAGGTGAATCAGAGGAAGGAGGGGCTTACTCTCCAGAGAGGCTGGCATTGCCCCATTCTCTGCTTCAGTAATACTGCCTCCTGCCCTTCCTGAGAGCTCTGATAAGCCTAATGAAACTGAGCTGACTTTTGGGCTTATTTTGGTTTTGCTAGACTTCACTCTCCCCTGATCCACTACGGTATCTTGTGAAGGCCATGTTGACTGAAAACATTTATGTCCTCAACTCACCATGCTTCTTTCTGTCAGAGTTTGCAGAGTGTGGCACCACATGAAGCAGAAAAGGGAGTGGTGAAGGGACAGGTTGAACTGTCAGAAAAAGGTATTACCACTAAGTAGGAGATCATCCCTGGAGTATTCCCCTGTGCCTCCTGGGATGCACAAACAGACTTTGCACTGACTGAGCACAAGTGTCTTCACAGGCACTGAAGGGTGGTCCATGCGTTTCAGCTTGATTTCTAGCTGATGTTGGCTTAAAAATATTAATGAAGAAACTTCTCCTGTGACCAGGGGTGGTGATTTGTGATGTTTCACTCCCTGTGCCTGAGTGAGAGGTGTGAACCTTCAAGCAGCGGAGCTCCAGGTGCTGTTGGCAGTGGAGTGACAGTGATGATGCCTCAGGCTCCCTTGCTCCAGGGTGAACCACTTCAGTTGTTCATGGGAAGAAGGATGCTTATCAGGCCACTGCAGGGAAGTCCACGGTCTGGCAACAGACCCTCCATGGACACTACCTAGTCCCTGGGCTGCCTATGCAGCCTGGAGGCTCCTGGACTGCTTTATGCCTATAATGAGGGGAAGAGCAGCCCACCATGAATTTCAATAATGATAAATGTCAACTTCTGCCCCTGATGGGCAGCCTCTCCCTGCCGTGAAGGGAGCAGCTCTTAAGAAGGCTATGAGAGTCCTGGTGGGCAGCAAGTTTGACCGGAGTCATTTGGATAACTCTGCAGGGCAACTGCAGCCTGAGCTTCTCCAGAAGACTCTAGATAGGCACATTTCCCGTGGACACCATTGGGATCTCCATCCTTGTCAGTCTTTCAAACTCAGCTGGACAGTCCAAGTAACCTGACCTGCCTTTATAGTGAGTTTTGCTGTGGGCTGAGGACAGGACTCTGGACCTCCAGAAGGGCCTTTTGGGCTGATGTTTTCATATGATTCTGTGTGCTTTACTGTTGTAATTTCTCTTTGTATCTCTCACTTGTCCCAGGGAGGCTCAAGTACACATTCAGTGTCAGGTTTGGAAGTGACCACAGCAATAAAATAAATAACAAGTGACAATTGAGCCAGTACTTCATGATGCACACTTCAAAATGTTCTGGGGGATTCTACCCAAAGTATAGTCTTAGATTCCTCACCAGATCAGGTGACAGGAGAGTCTGAGCCTCTTGGGAGCTGCCTGAGGCTGTGGTCTCTGCCAGTTTTTCTCTTTCCGCTCTTTGCTGCTCTTCACCATTGCTGCTGGCTGTGTTGGGATGACCCAGTTAAAAATAACCTGGCTGAACTATTTTTATGAAGCATATGTGCTCCCTTGTCCATCTCCCTGCTCTGCCAGCATGGCAGAAGAGCACAACCATGGAGAAGTACTGGGCAGTGGGGACTGGCAATAACATGGACAAGTGTCAGCATCAGGGGTTATTATGCTGGATGCCATTTGGCGTTGCTCCCTGCCTTGGGGAGCGCATTGTGGTTTAAACTTGTGAGTGAATACAAGTGCAGCTGGAAAATTCATCCAGGAAGGCCACAGGATTTTTGCTGTCTCAGCCTTGTCTGGTGAAGTGTGGTCTTGTTTCATTCACTTCTAGCAGCCCTTGCCTGCCCCTGTGCTTAAAAGTATTTTGAGGTTCACAACACTTGGTGTATCTTCCAAGGTAAAAAAAAATTGCACGATGTGCATTTTTCCAAGCTTGGGACCTTGGTATGAATTTGGCCCTTTTTGGGCAGCCTTGGGTTCTATTGTTAGAAAGATGCTCTGAGACAAACAGTGTGGTACCAGCTGGTGATGATGTGGGGTGCATTGCTGCAGTGGGTTTCTGGAGTCTTTCTATTCAGTACAGGCCGGGTCTCCGTGCAATGTTGGTCTTCCCTCGCCTAAGCCAGTAAGTGGGGGGTGCAAAAATACTGAAATATCTTTCTGCTTATGGTCTGAGTAGAAGATGCCTGTGTCAGTGGAGGAACCACTATCTCACCTTTCCTGAGGCTGTGTATACCCAGTACCCTCTGTGTAAGCTTTGACCTATTGCCAGCATGGGGGAAGGTCTGACATGTCTCCTTGGAGGGACTCATATGAGACCTCATGTTCTGCCCCAGCCAGTGTGCACCAAAAATAAGGGACAAGAGGGGCTGCTGTGTGCTCTCAGAGAAAGCTATTGACCTTGCTGTTTTGTGGATGAGGAAATCAACTCATCATTTTAGTTTTGAGTGACTCCTTCACCTTCCTATTTCATGTCCTCTCTACTTGTGCAATGTTTATTTTACAGGCAGAGTCGTTTTTTTCGCAACCAGCTTACCAGGGCACCATGTTTAAGTATCTGTGCCGTGCTGGAGAGCTGCAAATATTTTGGAATGTTATTTAAAGCTGGGTTTTCTGGTGAAAGATAACATCTCTAGAATATGTTGTTCTTTGAGATCTTGCTTGCTGCTATGGTTTTGTCCCCTACCACTTCTGTGGATCCTGGTCCATCCTCATCGGTGGCATGCCCTTCCTCAGGCAGCCAGCAGCCTGCATGATGTGCTCCTGCATGATGTGCTGCTGCATGTGGGGACAGAAGAAGTTCCCACAGCTACTGGTGGGCTGCCCAGAAGAAGAGACCTTTAAGCTTCTGCAAAGGACCAGTGCTCAAACCGCATTGGTGATGGACGTGGACAAAGCACCTCTTTCCATCACCTATTCTGCTTCTGAAAATACAGATTGGAGCATCTTACTGATGCTTGGTTTGGTGAAGGCTCTTTGCCCATACTTCATTATGAGGCTGCTTTATAGTGCAGGAGAAGGGTGGGGTGTGTATGCTGTGTGTCTGGTGAGGCCACCGTGTCCCTCTTGGGAAGGGCCGGCTGCAGGCTGTGAGCTGCTTTTGGGAAGAGACACGTGTCAGTTTCTGAAAGCCGACTGAAATCTTAGTCTGAGCTCCCTTAATCTGAGCCCCGGAACGGTGTGGATCCTTATGGAAAAGACAAAGAAAGGCAATTGATAAAATCGAGGCCCATCGCAGATTTAAAAGGTTGGTTCCCAGCTGGCCGATTTAAAAGCTTCCAGCTCTGGTCACAGATAGGGTTGTTTTTCCACGGATATGCCTTTGAGCAGCTGTAAAAAGGTCCTGCTGCCTGATAGAAAGGCGTGCTGAAAGGTTTTTATTTGCTACTGTGGATTGATTGGAGTACAGATGCTCTGGAAGACGTGCTGCATTATTCATGTGGTAGATACCGTTGCTAAAAGCTAATGTACAGCCTGGAGGCTGTGAGGAGTGGTACAGTCCTTTGTGTGGTTTGGTTGATTCACTAGAGAGCCTGGACTGCTCTTAAGCTTTTTTTTCTGAGTACTGAGATTGATAAAGCAAATCGAGGAATGTGAGATCACTTAGTTAATGACTCTCCACCTCCTTTGTTGTTTACAAAAACTATTCGAAGCTTTCTTTTTTTTTTTTTTTCTTGAATGCATTATTCATATAAAACTGCTTGCTAGGCTGGCCCTGTTTGCAAGACTTCATCAGTAACTCAGTTTTCTTGCCACACCAGCTCAAACTGCTTCCCTATCGAGGCTCAAGTATCTGCACTAAGTGTCCCACTTTGGATTCTCCGTTAATACATATTCAATTGCCTTACACATGAGATTCGCACTGCTGTACACAGATGGGGCACCCACCAGCAGCAGCAGTGCTCTGGGACACAGTTCCTATGTTTCTGCACACTGGCTGCAGTGGGAGGACCTCACGCAGGGTTCAGTGTGCCATGCTTGGCTGGTCCATGGCCCCTGTTTTTGTGTGAAGAGGCAAAACTGCAGCACGTGGGGGCAAAACTGAAGTATATGTGCTTGTGACTGGACTGCCTGAGATCCTGCTCTGGAGACTGAATACATAGAAGCCAGCCTGGGAATGTCTTTTTCTTTAGCTCTCTTTGCTGGCTGTTCACAGCTGGCTGTCAGTTGACATGGTCAAGACCATGGCCTGGTAGTTAGGTTCTCCATCTGAGGACTCTGAACTGATAAACCTCACCTCCAAGGTGACATCTTTGTAGGCAGGATTTTGTTTCTCAGACCACAACTGTGGAAGAGACATGGCCTCAGTGCAGGCTCCACCTGCCCTGCTTTAGGTGCAACCAAGCCATGAACCAAGAGGTGAAAATCACCATATCGGTATTGTTTATTAGTCTTGTAACAATAACCTGTAGCCTCTGAGCTTGTAGTATGAAATGACATGTGCAGATGGTATTTAAAGCTCTGGATTGCTGTATAATCATATGGTCTGGTTAACTTTGGTTCCATAGGAATTTATTACTGATAATTTCTCCTTGATAGTGTTATAGCACGGAAGTGGAATTTGGATGGCAAGGTGTGTCTAGGGGTGTGTGACCTACTGTCTTGCAGATATGCCTAGCAGAGTGTCTATGGCTTTGATGGGAACCCAGCTTAAGCTGAGAGGCTCACAAACCATTTGGTGTGGTATGTTTGAGGGAAGCAAGACCAGAAATGAAATGGTCTGTTCTTATTTGGCATCTGACCCAGAAGGTTGGTGTCTGGTTATGAAATTTGGAGGGCCCTAATTTTGTCTTGAAGCGGCAACTCAACACAACCTGTGATAAAACAACTGTAAAAGGCAGGAAACTTTCTCATGTGTGTGTCTTACAAATTGTGTATAACACTGACACTCCTCTGTTTGCCTTCAGGGTTGCCTTTTTGGGTGCACTTGTATTACATTTTGAAACTTTGAAGATGGAAGCATGTGTGGGTGGATTTTTGAAAAAAAATGCAAACTCAAAAATGTAATCCTGAGTGCATTAAATTAGTGAAAAGTGTTGCCTGCATGAGGGTGGGAGCCAGCAAACCAGTCTTTAACATGGATGTGGCAAATGGACACACCTGGGCAAGCGGATTACCCAGCGTAGCCCAACATATGGCACAGCTTCTGTGTGCTCATGCCTGTTCTACTGGGTGCAGGGAAGTGACTAGCAAAGGACAAGAGTCACACATGCTGGACTCAAGAGGTGCATGACAGATTACTTGCAAAGGTAATGCATAAATGTTCTAAGAGTGTTCTCTGGGGTCAATTCCCCACCCCTTTCCTGGGCAGGAAAAGACAATTTCTGTTTTGAAATTAAAGAGCTATGGCTGGAGTAAAAGGAAGAAGAAACAAAACCAGAAATGATAGTGTTATCTGCTGAGTTCTAAGGTGTGAGCCGTAGTTGCTCTCTGGATTTCTAAAGCTGTTGCTTTTCAGGTACTGCACAGCACAGACCTTTGCTTATCCTGTTACTACCAATGGGCTTTCTAGGCCTGTTTATGTGGGAATACATTTTCAGTAGAAGCTAAAGCCTGTAATTATAAATACAATCACACCAGTATTGCTGGTCCTCCTTGGCATACAGAAACTAATCCAAAAGAGATACTTCTCACAGGGGAGGAGGAGAAGATGCCTGTATGGCTATCTTGCCTTTAGAGAACCAGGGACAGGGACACTTGTTGGTGTGCAGAGCAAAACCCAGTGTGGGCAGGACTGTGAGACAGCCTGTCCTGCAGAGAGCTGACAGGTCGCACAGTGCTACAGGCCTGACTTTCCATAGTAGAAGCAGCAAGATTTTGTGCAGCCTGAGAAGGTAGGCTGTGACAGGAGGTATTCTCTGGCTTATTGATTCTGAATCTGGGCTCCCAGGTGTTGCTTCAGATGTCCAGTCACAGGTAAGACAGGAGGTCTACTCCTGCTACAGATAAGGCTTTCTGTGCGCGATCTGCTAATGATGCAGATATTTGCTGTACTGGACATGGAGCTTAGTCTTTTGTGTTGGAAAAACCTGCTCCCAGAGCTCTAGGAGAACAAAAGCTTGGAGATCCTGAGGAACTTGCACCCCTGGAAGGCTTTGAACAACAAGCAGTTTAATGTCCTGCGTGCAGCCCAGTCTGGGGATCCCAGTGGGTACTTTGGATGCTGGTTGCTTAGCCAGGGAGTTGCTGTGTGATCAGCTCAGCAGTGCAGTCCAGTCCGGTAGGGGTCACAGCTTCCAACCACATTGGCTCCTTCTAGGTACAAATGCAGACCCCTCCCCAAGTCTGGCTAAATTCCCTTGTAACAGCAAGAAGGGATGAGTGGTAGTTTGGACTACAGTGGGGCAGGTGATGTTGGACAGTGCTCAGGGAAGATGTGTGGAGACCCCAGTGAATGTGAGCTGCAGGACACATGAAGAGCTGTTTGAAATTAACTCAGAGAAATTAACAGGTTGTCTTTGAGGACTCTTCAGAGGATGGAGGAGATTCCTGAATGCTATATACAGGGAAGCTTGAGCCTCTCTATAAAGAGTGTATCAGAACAACAAGACAAAGCGGAACACATAGGAGAAACAAGGAGATGAAGAAGGCAGCATGAACATGGTGAAACCAATCATGTCAACACACTGATTTCATCTTCCAGAGGGTGGTGAGCCCAGTGTATGTGGGATAATTTATCTTGACTTTAGAAAAATGTTATCCCATACAATTAAGATAAGGGAATATGCACTATATACATCTGTTTGTGGTCAGGTATTTGTAATGTAAATGTGGTGAGACAATTATAGTGGAGAGCTTACATGACAGTTTGGTATCAGAATGTGAGGATTTATTGAGAAGAATTTTGCAGGGTTCTTCCTGACATCTGATGCTTTTGGTATTTTTATTACCAATTAGGACAAAGGAATAAATAAAACAGGAAACCAGGAAGAGCAGGAAGCTTGCAGAATGACAAGTTTCTGGTTTGAAACTGCCTTGATGAGCTGAAGTAATGGCATGGGCAAATTAGGATGAGGTTCAGCAGAGAGAGGTTTGGGTCTTCAGATGATGCAGTACCAGACCCAGTCTTCAGACCCAGTGCAATTCTGCAGAAAAGTGTCCAAAGGCTGCATTTCATTCCAACACGACCCAGTGACATGCTGTAGAAAGAAAATGATAAATATGAATTGGAGAGTATCTTCAGTAAATTTTAATGGAAGCGTTGGATGGTTCTGTCCGTCCATGTTAGTGGAATAGATGTATGCCAGTTTTAGGTGCAGCTGCTCTGGTAAAATGCAGATGAGCCAAAGAGAGTGGAAGCAAGAAGGACAGATTCATCAGCTGTTCAGAAGACATGGCTGACAGAAGGAGAATGAGGTAAAAAACAGGGAAGACTGGGAAGCTGTGTGTCAGCTGTGGAGGAAAGCTTGCTGCAGTAAGAAGCTGCAGTAAGCTGCAGTAACTACCTAGTCCGGGATCTGGCTAAATAGAATAAGAAGCAAGGGACACTGATTGCACAAAAGGAGATTTAATTTTAACAGCAGAGAAAAGCTGCGTAAATGTAAAGGTAGCTATCAATTGGGTTAAGTTTAGCAGGATGATGACGGTCTCTCCATTACTTCAGAATTTTGGAGAAAAAGTCCTTAGGGGAGAATGTAGAAAAATGAATGAGAAGGGCAAGAAAAAAGATGGTCTTGCAAGACCTGTGATGATCTGCTTCTGTTCCACAAATTTGTACTTCCTGGAAAAAGGTATGTAGGTATGTAAATAGGGTGGTGAAAGTCTATTTTGAACTTGAGCCTGCAGCGTTCAAATGTAGGAGTTTCCCATTTTTGACAAACCACTTAGCCATCTGAGGGCCTTCTTGCTAACCTCATGCTACTTTATCACTGTGGTGAGGAGTTATCATAGTACTGGAATCTGAATATATCATGTCATGGTGATTTTGGGTTTTGTTAGTGCAGTTTGGCCTGTGAAACCTGGCAAGGGTTTACAAAAGCTGGGTTGACTCTCCATCTTTTTCACTTTTATCTGCGTATCTACCAAGTTCTACCTTTTACTACTTTGATGTCATTCTCCTTTTCCCAGCCTTCCCAGAAAACCTTCTAACCTGCCTGTTCCTCATCTAGTTGGTCTTGAATGAAAGAGTTTACACTGCGGTCCAGCTATTTTTGTTGCTTTGCATCATGTTTGAGTTGCTGCTTGTTTTCCTTCCCCTGAGCACGGCCCATCTGATGACTCCCTTACAGGCTGTGTTGTGTAACAGGGTTATCTCCCATCTTCATCACACTGAATGCACACAGAAAGTTCAGGTCTGCTTTCACTGTATCTGCTCAGGATCCTTTTCCTAGAGATCAGTGCAGATTTCACAGGGTCATAGCATGGCTAAGGTTGGAAGGACTTCTGGAGATCACCTAGTCCAACTGCCAGCTCAGAGGAGATTCAGGGCCTTGTCTAGTTGGGTTTTGAGTATCTCTAAGGATGGAGACTCCACAGCCTCTCTCAGCAACCTGTGTCTGAGATAGGCATAGTGTGTGACCACCCTCAGGGTCTAAAAGTTCCTTTTAACCTTTAACTCTCTGATCAAGCGCAGGCTGAACAGCCTGTGGCTCACCAGATCCTCTGTATTGCCTTTTTGAAGATAAGAGTGACACATTCTTCCACTCCTCAGGGACATACCCCATTGTCCTGAGCTTTCAAAGAAAACCAAGAATGACCTTGCAACAACACAGGCCAGCTTCCTCAGTTCCTGTGAGTGCATTCCATCAGCCCGTTGTCCCTACTCAGTCTGTTTAAATGTTCCCTGATCTGATCTTTCTCCAACAAGGGTCAGTCTTCCTTGCTTTGGATTTGCCAGATCTTCAGGCTCCAAGGTGGCTTGAAGGCTTATCTTAGCAGTAAAGACTGAGGTGAAGAAGGCATTAAATGCCTTATTCTTCCCAGTGTCCTTGCTGCTTTTTGTATTGCTCCTTTGCAACAAACTTCCTCATTTGTGCTTGGAACTACTTCCAGAGTCACAACAGAGTTGCAGTTAGTATTTATGCTTTCTGCCTTCTCAGGACAAAATAAAAGTTTCACATTTCCTTTAAGAAAGGAACTGAAAAGCTGGAGATCTGTTGTGACACCTGCATTTTCCTGGTGCACCAGTGAGCAGTCTCCTCAGTACCAGAAGACTGGCCCATGGAGTACCACTGCCAAGTGTTGGAACAGATAATTTGTTAAATGTTCATCTCCAAGATCAGTTCTTTGCAATATTTTCTCCATAGGTACAGCAGTCCCTTTACTCAGCCTTACCCAAAAGCTTTCACAACCCAAGAGAAGGAATGTTAAAATGAGAAGGGACAGCATGAGCCATTCAGCATGAAGGTTGGATGGCTGTATTGAGGGCTTGGCCTTGATTTATTGATGTACATTCTCATGGGAAGATCTTGTTATAAATGAGGTGTCCTTGAGCAGGAGGGGGCAGGAGAAAGATATTTGCCTTTATCATAAAGACCTGCCTCACATGGAAGCAAGAGCTACTAGAAGATCCAGACGAGGGTTGTCTCAGACCAATGAAGCAAAAGGATATCTTGTCAAAGTCTCCACCCACTCTTCTACCAGCCTGGCAGCACAGTAATTCCCTTGGTGTTTTGAGGGGTCTCCTCTATTTTCTTGGAAGGCTGCAAACCAGGGACTGCCTCCCCACCTGCCTGGTGGTGCATAGGAATGGGTATTTGGGAGTACACCCATGTAATTAGTAACTCTGTGATTAAGAGAGTCACAAGCCCAAAGCCACTGGCTTCCCTCTGGCTGCTGGCAAGTCCTCTGGAAGCAAGAAGCAGGTGTTCCTGAACGTACTCCCTGCTCTGCTGGTTCTCCAGGTCATGTATGGAGAGCGTGGGCAGAAGTCTGTGAGGTTAGGTCAACCTAAAGAAGGTAATGCAGGGCACCAGCAGAGTGAGAGAGAGTTTCCCTTCTGGGATTTTGTAAGGTGCAGCTGGAGAAAGCTACAGCTATACTGGTATGTCAGTGAGGGCAGCCTTTCTCTTAGCCAGAAGGTTAACTTGCACCTGTGATAAAGCTGTTCAGATGAAAGGGAAAAGAGGAGAGTGGGAACAGGATGAGGTTCAATCACCTGGAAATAATATTGGTGTGGGGAAGAACAAATGATGACTGGACTGTACTCCAGTGGGCTGACTGTTCATGCCTGAGCCTGGTCTGTGTTTGCATGAGTCTGTCCTGTCTTCCAAAACTGTTTTGGGATGAGTGCATGCTACTTGAAGAAAACTATTACCTTACTACAATACTTGATTTAGCAAGAGGGATGTGTTTCCCACTCTGCTGTTCCCAGTGAAGCCCTTTTCATTGACATGAAGGCTGGTGGCAAATGAGGATGCATGGGATGGGAAATTGCACTAATTGCTTGTACTAAAAAGTGGCACCTGCAGACTAGCACAACAAACAGTCACCTTTCTCATTGCTTGCTTGCTTTGTGATCAGTGTGCTCCTATCGGGGTTGCAGCTGGCAGACTTTTCTCTGCATAAGGCAAGAAGAAAGAGTGAGGAATGCATTTGGAGCAGTGTGAGATTGAAGGTTTTAAAGCTGTCTGGAAGTGAGGAGTTCCTCTGCACACTGTTTTTTCAATGCCTGTCTCTTTGAATGCTTTTGCTTAACCACAGGAGTAGGGTTGCATTATCAGGTCCTGGGGAGTGAGATCTTTGCTCTGTGAAAGAAGCAGTAGTAGCACTATTCAGAGTCAATACAATTAGGTGCTGTATTTGTGTTTGCCAGAACTGTCCAAGTCCAGCTGTCTGGACCTGGGACACAGTTGTCTTAGTTGATTAGTCAGCTTCTAAAATCAGCTGTATCCAAGTGAAGGTGCTTGTATGTGAGTCTTGCTAGTGTGTGCCATGCAGGTGACAGATGTCTTCTGCAGGATGTGTAGGACACATTAACCTTGCTGGCGGGAGGTATGTACTGCCCTGCTTCCCAGCTGTGCCCTGATGCTGGCTAGGTAAGAGCAGAAAGTTTTGTAGCAGCCTGCTTAGCAGATGTTCCTCTGCTGGGATTCATCAGGAAGCAAGATGCAGCAAGAATCACACCTCTCTGATCAGGAGAGGGGACACCAGTCTGTTTAAAGCCGAGACACTGAAACCAGAACCCTGTGCCTGTATGAAGAATGCAGAAGCCTGGTTTGGGAACAAGTAGCACATTTCTTCCTGCTTCAACATAAATATATTGTGAGGACAGCAGAGTGAGGAGAGGGGAAGTACTTTTTACGGAGCTCTCTTGTACAGTTTGTGCTGTATGGAGCCATATAATGGAATTTACAGTGCGTGTAGCTGGCTGTCAGGCAGAAAACCAGCAGTATTTAATGATATATTAATTGCCTTATTTAAAATGATGTGTTTAACTCTTTCCTTTCTACAAGTCCTGAGGTGCTGGGAAGGGGAATGTATCCCCTATTTCCAATACATAGCTTGGTATTCAGTGTGATGCAGTACTGAAGCTGACTTCATGTACATCTTGTTCTCATCATCTGGATGTAAGCATTGTCTAATTGTCATTGGCAGAGACAAGATAGCTGAAAGGGCTTTTTGAGTCTCCCAAAGTGACTCTTCTTACCTTTTGGCATCAAGTTATATTATTCATTTTTGGATGGGGAGGAAAGAACTTTGAGAGAATAAGTGGTGTGAAAGAAAACTGGAGGGGAGGAGAGAAATTTTAGCAGGACAGGAGAAGGATAAGATGGATGAAACTGATGGATGATTTCAAGAAAGAAGGAGAGAAAGAACCAGAGAAAATAATGGATCTAGGCAGATTCCGGGAATAACAGTGATTCCTACTTCTGTTAGATCTTATTACTTGGAGCTGAGTGCAGGTAAAGATTTTGTTTCATGAACTGGTGGTACAGGACTGAGAAGAGGATGTGTCTTCTCAGGAGCTTTCTAGCTATATATCCTTGTGCCATTTTTCATCTGCTTTTTTTGCATGAGGTTGGAAGTTTGAATCTCTTGTGGCATTCTTCTTGGATGCTTGCAAACAGTTCTCTTAAGAAACTTGCAAGGCTGCCCCTTTGGGTTTTTTAGCCATAGAACCATCGCTTAAAAATGATAAGGCTGAAAGGGAAAAGACATGACCTATGCAATACAAGTTTAGCATTCCAAAAGAGAAGGTGAAAAGAGAAATGACATTTAATGACATTTGAGATTGAAATACTCATTGTAACTATCAAAATCCCTCTTACTAGCATTTGCATTGCTTCTTTTCTCCCTTTTTAATCTCTTTTGACCCTGCATACAAGAGAAGGAATGAGAGCAGGGTGTATTTTTTCTCTGTTGGTCTCTCTGCTTTTCAAATTACCTCTAAATTTCAAGAGATTGAGAACTCCAAAAAGTCTTTCAGAACTGTAAATTCTCTTAATTCCCTGGCAGTAAGGACACAGAAGAAAGAGAGTCCAACTTGTCAGGCTAGATCACCTGACCGTCTGAAGTGCTTTTCCGTGTGGCAAGTAAGAGACATAGGCAGAGTTTGGAAACCTGCCTGTGAACAAGAGAAAACAGTACTTAAACGGTTTTTTGGTTTTGTCATGTTATGTGCTTTCCCCAGGAGCGCACTGGGACTGGGTCTCCTGAAGTTTGGCTGGATTTCAGCCTGTGCCTCCCGATGCCAGGGCAGCTTTCATGCAGGAATGCAACACAGGCCATGTGGAGAACAGGGCTCGAGGAGAAGGGAGACTTCTTGCACGAAGCTGGCAGAGTGTGAAGGAAACATAACCATTATTAATTCATTGGCACATGTTTCTATCCTGCTCAGAGGTGTGCAGCACAAGAGAACAGAAAACAATTGTTTGGCATGGGGCATGTACCATACACATGATGGATCTGTGCAATTGGAACCATTGTGCACTATGAACTGAAAGGCTCTGAGCCCAGGTGTTCTGAGGAGTGTGAGCATCTCTTTGTGGGTTTGAATGGGGAAAGGGTACAAGTTTGTCTCTTCTGGAGATGCTGTGCCAGATTCTGGCCTCCTGAAGAGCTCTGTCTGTTCTTTGATTGCTGCAATAGTGTTTCACAGATTTCGCAGAATATTCTGAGTTGGAAGGCATCCACAAGGATCATTGAATCCAACTCTTCAGTGAATGGCCCATGATCCAGAGATCAGGAACAGAGACCCGCAGTCTCTGTTGCTTACCTGATGGTAGACAGAGCTGGAGAGCTTTCTGTTATATTTTACACACTGTTATTGGGACTAAAAATACTTCATTGGCTTAACTGAGTGCTGCTTCTGCAATCCACACAGCCCGTATGTGCCCTGCTTCCATGACAAGACTGTAATACTTCCATGCCAAGACTCCCAAGACTCATCTAATGTGATGCTCTACGGGCAGTGATCTTGTACTTGCACAGACTTAGTCTGTATGAAATGTGTAAAAAAGGCTTTGAATATCTTACAGCTGATGGGGTAGAATGCCTGTTTGTGTCACTGGAGTCAGCTGTGAGCCTTCTTGCTCTACAGCCTCGAATCAGTGAAGTGTTGGCATGGGGGACAGGAGGGGTCAAGGACTTGTGTCTCGATGGATGCATGTTGGGTGGATGCATGCTGCGTGCTGCCAGGCCCCTGCTGTGCAAGAGGGGGAGGGAGGGTGTAGTTCATGTCTGGAGCCTGGTCCCACAGGAGATGGGTGTTGGAATGGGCCATGGGCAGCTCTGGGCACCAAGAACAGCTCTCTGCAAATAGGAAGGTGATTTCCAGTCTGGTTAGCTTGAAGAGCTTTCTGATGACAGAGACCTCAGACACCTTCCTGAAGGAGCTCCACATGGCCTAGTCATGAGGAGAAATTTCTTGTGCCCACCGGACTTGGTCAGCTCCTGTGAGTTCTCTGGGAAGGTTGAATGCTTTTATGTATGCATTTCCTTCCTTTACCGTGAGGTCATGTGATCTCTGCTTTTGAAGGTGCCACCCCTTTTGCTCACCATTACCTTCAGGTCTGTATACGGATGCCATAGTCTTGCCCCTCTACAAGTCCTTTTTGCAGTCTCACAGAGTTGCTGAGATTAACCTCAAGGAGATAGGACCTACTTGTTTTTACAATGCAGTGGAAAAGGTTTCAGCTCAAACTCTGCATCAAACAAATAAACTGAAATTAAACTTTTGGCTTTCATCTACCATTATACCACTCTTAACAGTAACCTTGAAAAGTGATATATTCAGAAGGAGCTACTCTGGCCAGTTAATGGTTGGAATGATGGCCATTGCTGAATAGCCTGAATCGCAACGCAGTTCTTGGTACCATAATGAAGCAGATTGTTCTCAAGTAGCTATATCTGATTCAGCTGTTTTGTCCCTGGATGTTAAAAATTGAAATTTTGGCATTAAGTACTGCAACTGAAAATTGCTTAAAGTGGAGATATTGGGTGCACTTCTGAGTGGTTTAGTGCAGCCAGGATGAGTGGGTGTACAGCCCTGCCATGGTCCGGACATGGCAGACTTATTGCACATGAAATTAAAATTATTATCTGATTTCTCTTCCATCTCTGTGAGTCTGTTTTCTGTCCAAATCAGGAGCAGCTGTAGCTCTGTCATTATTGCTAGGCATTTATTGAATCTGCCTGGAAAATGCCAGGAGAGATTAATGCCATTCTTTCTCCCACTCCTATGAATGATAAAAGTTTTGCTGCTGCCTAATTGGAAACTTCTTTGATGCAGTTAAAACATATGTCTTTTGACTCTCTTGTCTCCCCTAGACTTTGAAAGCAAATGATTTATATCGTCCTTGTACCAGTTTGTTCTGTGTTTGAAACCTACTGTCATGGCTTCCCTCCTTCATCTCCGCCCCAAAGTTTTTAGGATTTCTTAGCCGATCATACACCTTTGATCACTGGTCCATACAACTCTGCTCTGAATTCTCCTCTAACTCTAGCATGTCCTCAAGAACAGTGCCCAGAGCTGAGGTCTTTTGTCTAGTGTTCATGTTGTTGGTGATCGAAGCGCAAGCAGAACAGAAATCCCAGTGCAGGCAGTGGAGTGGGGCGAGAGCACGCAGTATACCACATCCTCTTGTCTGCACACTTGTTATCATTTCTGTCCTGGAAATACAGACTACTCTTGCCATGATTTGCCACTACTTCAGCACAAAGCTGGTCTACCTAATTTCTTGCTTGTGTTTTCAGAATAGGGAATATGCCTGGAAGGAAAGAAAATACACAGAGAACATCCAGGTTTGGCAAATGGTGGGTTTTTTCAGCCTTTCCCCTTGTATAAAGTCAGTGGAAAATTGTCACCAACACTAAGCTCATTGTTGAATCGAGATGGGTGGCAGTGGATGCTCTTGGCTCTGAAAGAGTCATGATGCTGAGCCCTTGGTGTTCATTTGGCAAGTCAGGGCCCAGTATCGGACAGTCCTGACAGTCTCTTCCCAGTGCACCTGGGAAGTAGAAAATGAGTCAATCAGCAGCAGGGTGCATGGAGGTCCTGGCTCCCAAGTCTTGTCGTGCCACCATAGCTGGAGATGTGCATGTCTATTCATAGGCGAATGAGGCAACTCTGCTTCATATCTACTTCTTTCCTGGGTTGACACTGTCACACTGCCTGGCTGTAGGTCCCTGGGTGAGCAGAGTGAGAGATCTCATTGCTGCCAAAACACTCCAATTCCCCTACCTCCAGGTGTGATGTGAACCCTATCATTTGTGCTCTTTTTCACCCGCATAAGATACTTTTTATGATCTGATTCTGCTCAAGTGCCTTGTTCTAGTTTTAGGATGGGTTGTTGTTGTGGTCTTTTGTTTGTTTGCTTGTGTTTTCATAATTCCCATCCTCCCTCCACATTAATTTTCTGCTCAGAGTAAGAGAAAGCAGCTTGTGGATGGGGCTGAAGGTGCCAGATCACAAGAAGTCCAGGAGTGTGTGCTGGAGAGGTCACCTCCTAGTGTGTGGAGCCACACCCAAGAACTGGTATTTGTAGGAGATAAGGTGCCCATCAATCTTCTTTCAGGCCTTTCCCAGGATGTAAGGAAAATAATTTCCTGGTTCACTCCTGGCACTGCCAGGCATATCAAAAACACCAAAGATATCAAAGATGAGAAATGGTAGAATAAAATGTTGACAAAGTTTTGAGTTTTTACACTATTGAGGCTGACTCTGCTGCTGTGAGTCTTTCATAAAATGCTGTGGTGCCAGAGTAGAGGATGCTCTCAGTTTGATCTGGATTAGGCTACCATATGTCTGGGTTTCCTCAAACATATTTCACATTTTCCATGTAGTTATTTTGTCCAGAACCAAGATAAATTCATCCAGAATTCACAAATGTCGTGCATGGTTGTAGTGGGTTGACCCAGGCCAGATGCCAGGCACCCACCAAAGCTGCTCACTCACTCCTCTCTGCAGCTGGACAGAGGAAAGAAAATTTAATGAAGGGTTCCTGGGTTGAGATTAAGAACAGGGAGAGAGATCATTTATCAAATACCATAATGAACAAAACAAGCTCAATTTAGAGATACGAAGTGAATTTATTACTAACAAAACCAGAGCAGGATAATGAGAAGTAAAATAAACCCTTAAAGACACCTTCCCCCACTCCTCGTGCCTTGCAGCTCTACCTCCTACCTCAGTGACACAAGGAGACTGGGAATTGGGATTATGGTCAGTTCATCACCCAAGACTTCTCCCGCTGCTCAGGGAGAGGAGTCATTCTCCTGCTGCACCCTGGGGTCCCTCCCATGGGAGACAGTTCTCCGTGAACTTCTCTTGGTCCCTGAGAGCAGACTGAGAGGACATTGCTAACCACAGTCTTTATGTCAACTGTATGGTTAGAAATACATGAACAGTAGTATAATCTGCACTGTCTCCCTCCATCCCAATTCTCCTCTTCCCCACAGGGAGACTGACAATACTGGGAATTAGGTCAGGATGATGGGG
>VZTJ01003332.1:36487-79671 GCA_013397795.1 Orthonyx spaldingii
GGGGTGGGGGGGGGGGGGGGGGGGGTGAGGCAGGATTGCAAAGGCTGTGCTACCTGCCTTCTTTCTCCAGGATGCAAAAGGCTCTGTGCTATGCTGTCAGAGGGTCAGTGATCCCTTCATCAGTCACTTTTATCCTTTTGTCAGTTCAGGATCAATCGATGTGCCGGCACCAGAGGCCTGAGCAGCAAGTGAGGGAGGTCTTCTGCCTCTTTGACCAGAGGAGAGGACCCAGACCTCAGTTCCAGCTGCCTCTCAAAATATGCTGTCCATGTGTGCCACCCAGTGTGCAGGGGTGGTGTGCATGCCCCTGCTGTGGGCACCCTGGCATCTTGCTGTCCCACAAGCAGGTGAGGTGAGCTGGGGATCCCTCACCTCTGGCTTCAGACCTTACCCAGTGCTGCACACACAGGATTTTCAGGACCTTGGGCTCTGCCTATATGGGCTCACACGGCTCTGATGTGGCTACGCAAGGACAGACCCTTGTGGCCAACCCTCCAGTGCAGGGAGAAAGCTAATGGCATGAGTCCCAAAAACATTCAGGGAAAGCAGGTTGTTAAGGGACCATGCAAAACATTTAATTTTCAGACATCATAAAATGCACAAATATGCCTTTTAATTATTTGGAGATGATAGTGCTAGTTTTTGCAATGTAAAACCATTTCTGTCTTACTTGGTATATTTTTCATCGCTTTCTCCTCCCCCATTCCTTATACCAGTTGCTCTTTGCACTGTCTTGAAAATGGTTGCCTCTCTAAACAGCATTTTTTATGAATGAGGAAGAAATGTGTTGTCATCACTTCCTGTCAGAGGAATGGGTGATAAAGCTGAGCCTGCAAGGCACACTTCAGGTTTATTGGGTTGAAAGTCTGCCTGTATGGGTGTGCATTTTTGTATGTTGGCAGTGACATTTTAAGGGCAGTACAAGATACATATGGCTGAGATCCAGAGGCCCTAAAATCACAGGATCACAGAATAGTTGAGGTTAGAAATGATGCCATGAGATTGTCTAGTCCAACACTTCTTCTCAAAGCAGTGTCAACTAGAAAAGTTGCCCAGGACTGTACCTCCAAGGATGGAGACTCCATAATGTTTTGGGCAACCTGTGCCAGTGGTGGACTACCCTTACAGAGCAAAAGTGTTTAATTGCATATAAATGGAGTTTTCTGAATTTCGGTTTGTACCCATTGCTTCTTGTCCAGTCGCTGGATGCTGCTGAGGAGATTCTAATTCTGTCTTCTCTGCTACCTCTTCTGAGATATTGGTATGCATTAATAAGATCATTCTGAGCTTCTGTAGGTGAAGAACCCTGGCTTTCTCAATAATTGCTCCTGTGTGCTTGGTGACTCCTTTCTCCAGAAGAGCCTTGAAACTTCAGACTACACACTCTTTCCCAACTCAAGAGCAGTGTAGCTAGAAGTTCCTTGCAGCCAGACAATTAATTTCCACTTGGAAAGATAACTGTCCTGCTGTAAGAAGCAATTGCTGCATCTGGACATTAGAGTGACCACCCACCCTAGCCTCCCCATCTGAGTAAACCTAACCACTAAAGCTGTAATGAGCTTGAAATTGTTTGAGAACACTTCATCTCTGGGGCTGTTTGGAGAGCTAGCCAGTTGCATTTAACCTCAGTTTGCTTTTTACCTGTTAACATCCATTCTAAGATTAGCTTTCACGATTGCTGCTTTCTTTTTCAAATAAGTTGCATTTCTTCGTTTTTGTTTGGGACAGGTAGCTCTCACTGTATCAAAGATCCTTTGCACCTAATGTTTTCTGCAGAAGAGATTTATTCAGCTGCAATTATGGACAAATGCAGGCTTAACATAGGTAAAACACACTAAGGTAAAAGACAGCAACAAAGATGACTGTGAAAGCAACTGGTAATATGCCAGGACTATTATAGGCATATGTATTTGTCCAAGCTGGAGTTGGCTTTGTGCTGTGTCAGTAGATTGGGAGGAGGCAGGAAATAGAATAGAACTTGTGTCCTAGTACTGTTCACGGGACAAATCTTCCAGTGTGACACAGGATGTGAGCTTTGTGAGTCTTTGTATTGATGAGTGCTTGTAAAGCTCCAGTTTGACTGCCCAGCATTGAGCCATATAGTTTCTTAGCCTTCAGTGGTCATCCTAGGAGGATGCAATACCATGCCAGCAACATGGACATTTTGGTTTAGAATTGATTAGACCTCTGCTTGTCAGGTGATGATGCACTTGGTTTCCTGCCTTTGAGTGCACGCCTGCTTCCCTTCACCCTTCAACCACGTGAGCGAGCTGTCTAAGCCTTGCTGTAGCTCAAAAGCTACTTGGCTGGGTTCCCTTGTCAAATTAGAGTATTGTTGATCCAGCATCACTGATAATACTGTTCACCAAATGCACATTAAAGAGGTCAATATGGGGCAAAACCACGCCCTCTCCCAGTATTTGTCCATATTCCCAGCTTTTGTGTGATGTGCTCTTTGCCCATAATCTTCTTGCCTGATCTGCATTTCTTTTCCTTTGGGCAGCAGAATCTTCTCACTACACGCACCATATGCCTTTTACTCTCTGGATCTTGTCGGAAGAGCAGGATTTAATAGTCTTAATTACCTTTTCTGACCAACACTGGTAGTTTCCTATTTGAAAATAGCCAGCTGAAGGACAGGATTCTACCCCTTTGCTCTCGTGAGACCCCACCCGGAACAGTGTGCAGGAGTTTTGGTGCTCCCAACATAATAAAGACATGGAACTGCTGGAGCAAGTCCAGAGGAGAGCCATGAAGTTGCTAAAAGGACTGGAGCACCTTCCCTATTAAGACAGGCTGAGAAAGTTAGGGCTGTTCAGCCTGGAGAAGAGAAGGTTGAGTGGAGACCTCATAGGAACCTTCCAATATCTGAAGACTCCTATAGGGAGGTTGGAGAATGACTCTGCATCAGGAACTGTAGTGATAGGAGAAGGACTAATGCATACAGACTGACAGAGGGGAAACTTAGATTAGATATTAGGAAGAAATTCTTTACCGTGAGGGTGGTGAGGCACTGGAACAGGTTGCCCAGAAAAACTGTGGACGCCCCATCCCTGACAGTGTTCGAGGCTGGTTTGGGTAAGGCCTTGAGCAACATGGTCTAGTGGGATGTGTCCCTGCCCATGTCAGAGGGGTTGGAACTAGATGGTCTTCAAGGTTCCTTCCAACCCAAACCATTCTATGATTCTGTGACTCTGATTTTATGAAATCAGTTACATCAGTTCCATTAAGCCTCACTGCTTTCTCTGAGAAGGGATTCTTATGTATTTAGCATACTTTATGTGTGTCATTTAGATACCATTTAAAATGCTGTCTGTCAGAGGGCTGTAGTGCAATTATAAACCAGACATGCAGAACGTAACTGTCAGTGGAAAAAACATCAACAGGTGATTGTAACTGTTCCTGTGATCTGTCAAACTTACTTTGCCATTCATGTGAGCAAAATTTAGAATAATTTTTGGTCCTAAACCACCTAAGAGCTCAACAAAGCAAGCATCCAGACTGGCTTGTTCACTCACCATCTTTCAGGCTTTCTTTACCAAAGATGTTGTATTTTTCATGTTTCCTGAGCTCTGTCCTACCAGAATCCATCTCCTCTTAATGCTGCCATGTGGCCCTGCCCCAGCAATAGGGACTGCTGGCACATGCACAGTTGCAGCTGTCTGGTGATGCTGAGAGCTGTCATTTTTTCCCTGCACTTTCCTCTCTCCATCAGAGATGTGCAACAGGGTTATGGCAAAGGGGTGAACGTCAGAGAAAACTGCGTATACCGCTTCCTGGCTGAGTCTTGTTGTGGGCAGCCCAAGCGGGGAGGGTGGGCCTGTGGTGGGGAGAGGGGAGTGGGGTTCTGCAAGCCTTGCCAGGATGGCCTGTCCTTATATCTTGGGAACGTTGTGTTTCCTCCCTTGCAGATGTCGTGGCACCCACGGTACCGCAGCTCCAAGTTCCGCCATGTATATGGCAAAGCTGCCAGCAAGGATAAGTGCTATGACAGCGTGCCCATCACCCTCAATGTCCACGACAACCACTTCTGTGCCGTGAACCCCAACTTCATTGCTGTGGTGACCGAGTGCTCAGGTGGTGGTGCCTTCCTCGTCATTCCCATCGAGCAGGTGAGCTCCCCAAGGTGACCTGGCTTTTGAGAGCATGTCAAGAGGCTGGAGGAGTGACAGGCTTTCTAGGGAGCTAGATATCAGAGGTTATTCAGTTAATGCTGTTGCTCAAATTGCAAAATGATGGAAGCGGCACCAGTTGCCCTAGCTGGTGATTCCTGGCATGTGTGTATTTATATGTCTTGCATTGCTGCTTGCAGATTTCTGACACCTTGCTTCATTTTATAACTTGTTTGCCTTTCTTTTATAATCAGCGTGATGTGCTGTTCAGATGTTTGTCTCCTGGGAGAAACTGCAAATTAAAAAGCATTTAGTGGATACAGAGGGCAAAACTAGAAAGATGCTTTAGCTATATGGATTCTCCTGTGACTAAAGGAGAGTATGGTATGTTTTGTTCTACCTTCTCCTTTGTGAAAGAATGGAGTCACAGTTATCAGGCAATGAAGCTCTTAACCTTCAAGTGTTGATGCTGTGAAAACTTCCCTTTCAGAAACAAATCCCATGTATATGAGTTTTGATGACTTAGGATCTGATGAGAGGGAGAAGCTGACTGTCTGATGTTTATTGCTTCAGTAAAATTAGGCATGCACTTATGTGGATTAATTTCAATATGAGATTGTGATCTCTCTGGAATCAGGACAGAACAGATTAAAGGCAAAAATTCAGCCTTTAATTAAAAGTTAATTGACGGTGTTATTGCAATGCCACTTTTTCAATATATATTTGCTAAGGATGAAAGTGAACTGGCTGTGCTTGAAGAACCTAGCACAGTTTCCGGCCCTTCTGGACTTTGTGAATTCATTCCTTCAATGCTGGTGCTGCTTAGAGGCTGTCCTTCTAAAATTAACTACTACCCTGTTTTTCTTGACTGAGTCACTTCTGCCCCCGCAGTGATGGTCTGTTGAGGCTCAACAACTTGTGTTTATCACAGGACTGAATCTGTAGGCAGATAGCTGTTGATTGTGGGATGTGGCATGGGAGCAAGCTCTCAAAGTGCTGGCAAAAGTAGCTGAAGGTGCTTGCACTGTTTACTATTAATTTTTCTGTCTTTTCACCTCTTCTCAGCTTGGCTAGTCTTTGTAGTAATTCTTCCTTCTTACACCTGCTCAGATACTCCACCCAGTTCTGAAATATTGCATGTAGAAATCAAAGGCATGGTAGAACTAAAAAGGTACAGAAAAGGATAATTAAAGTATGTCAATGAAAATGTGAAAGTACTTTCATGTGAAGAAAGACTTTGCAGGTCAGGCCTCAACCAGTCTGGGAAAAAAGGCAAATGAGCAAGATTTAAAGAACTGTGAGGAGAAGAAGTTTAAGGAGCAAATCTTCTTGATTTGTTTTGTGAAGGGGATTCTGGAGACCAGGGATCAGACCGTTAGCAGCAGATGTAAACGCTGCTGCAGTTCAGATGTGGGGCTCACTGTTCTGGATACTGATGAGTCTGGAAGAATTAAGGGCTTCAAGATGGAGCTATGGAAGGAGTTGGTCCCTTGAGGGTTAACTTTTGGTTGTGTATCAGGGAAATTAGGTGCCTCAGAGAGCTGTTCTCTGAATACCAGTTCCTGACCCATGCTGGGGGGTAAAAAGCAGCCTCAGCCACCCAAAGGGATTCCCTGAGTCAGGACCTTGAATACCAGTTCCTGACCCATGCTGGGGGGTAAAAAGCAGCCTCAGCCACCCAAAGGGATTCCCTGAGTCAGGACCTTGAATACCAGTTCCTGACCCATGCTGGGGGGTAAAAAGCAGCCTCAGCCACCCAAAGGGATTCCCTGAGTCAGGACCTTGAATACCAGCAACTTTGTTTTGTTGGACACACTTCCAAGTGCTACCTTCTGATGCGAAGCAGAAACTTCTGACTTGTGCTTCTGATGGTGGTTTCTTTTGTTACTGCCACCTCCCCCTGTGAAGGTAAGCCATGGCAGACAGTGTACTGGACACTTGGCTTGTGCCCTCAGCTGCCAGGGCATCAAAGGCAGCCTGTTCTGGACATGTGTATGGGACTGTATTGCCCTTTTACAGTGGACAGCTGACCGTGGTTACTTTTGACCGGATTCACGGGAAGCAGACACATCCCAAGTGTGACAAAGTGTGGAGAAAGAGCCCAAGAGCCAGTATGTCACACATTTAGTCAAAGCAGAAGATAGTAGCCAGGACAGAGAGGGCTGCACTTGCTGGGAAGGATGAACAACCTGTTGAAGGAGCTGTTTTTGTCCCTCCCTCCAATGCTTTTTTTAGTTCATTCTGCATGTGTTGCTGCTAGAGGGGCTGCCTATCTAAGGATGTCCTTGAATGAAGTCTCAGCTTTGCTCTGTTGAACTGTGCCTCCTTGCTTGCTTGTTGTACTCCTCTCCTTCTGAGTCATAGATACCAAGCTGTCTCATCTCTCCTTGAATAAATACCACTTCTTTCCTTCTGCACCAGTCTTCTTCTCTGACAGCCTGGGGGTGAGGTGGGGCTGGGGACAGTGGAGGTTGTGTAGAGAATGAGTTGTTTGCCCTAGATGCCATCCTCTCAGCAGGCCTTTGCATTCAACCTTACAAGAATTTAGTTGAATATTTGCCATGACTTTGGAAATGGGCTGTTGCCCAAAAAGGCACCCAAAAGGGTGTGTCAGGGAGGTCCTGGGGAACATGTGCTACGGAAAGCAGCTGGGTGGAAGGGCAGCACATCTCACCAGGGAGGCAAGGGGCTGTGGCCACAGGGACTGCCTGGTGCCCAGAACAGGCTGACTGACTGTAAATCTTGCAAGTTCAAGGAGACATGAGCTCAGTGATTGTAACTGAGAGATCAGCTGCTTTCCCACAGTGTGGCCTGGATGTAGATGTGCTGGGGAAGTGCATGTACAGCATGCCAAGAAGAGATCTTGACTGGGAGGAAAATGTTGTGGCCTTCCTTTGAAAGATGAAATTCTGCCTTTTTCCTTCTCCAATGACCAGACTCGGTTGAGACTGCATCTGTCTCTTCTCCTGCAGCAAAAAGCAATGCGGGGACGTGGCCCCAAGAGACAGGGGGATTATTTGTGCCCAGGTCTACAATCTCCGGTCTTTCAATGTGTCAGCACCAGGTGTGAAAGGGAGGACATCTGTGGCTGTGTAGACCTCCTAGACACAAATTCCCCTCCCTTCTCTCAGGGAACATGGACTGTAAAATGAAACCGATGAGGACCCCTCTGACCTTATGTAACTGATGCATAAGTGAGTGCTGTGCTAGTGCCCTTTAGGGGCAGAGGTGGGACTGACCGACCTCATAGTCATCTACCCTGTACAAATCTGCTGGGAGAGTTTTGACAGATGTTCCACCACAAGGGATTTTAGTCAGGGAACTCCAAGCTTGGCTACTTTTCAGAAATGCTGGAATTTTAGAAAGGGAGTGGCTGCAAAACTGCTCGTTTTCAAGCTCTGCAGGTAACTGTGGAAGTCAGGTACCACTTCATGGAATGAAAACACACCTAGTTACTGAAATAGGTTTTGGTCTGTAGAATGTAATTTCCTCCAGTAATGAAGATCTTCACTTCCACATGCGATGTGCATCTGAGACCAGCAGCTCTAGCTTCATGCATATGTGTTTGTTGGCTCTTGGGGGGTTCAGGTGTGGTGAGTCCTGCTCTGTCCCAGAGCTTGCAATGAAGACAGGTGAGACTGGTGGCCAGGAGAACAAGGGCTCCCTTTCCAGAGCCTGTAGGGGATGTGAGAGTGGGGTAAGAGAGCCTTGCAGGATGGGTCAGACAAAGTGGGCTTAGGACAGCCTGGAAGTCTCCCAAAATGAGTGGGGAGCAGACAAGCAACTACCTCTGGGAGGGGATAGGGTTCCCTTGGGGGTCAAGGGATCCCTGTGGATGCAGCTGTCCACCCCTTTTAGTTGTCATCTTGAAACCAAGCTCTGAAGCCTACAAAAGGGCACTGTGGGTGGAGGAGCACTTCTTATTAAAGGCCTTTTATCTCTCTTCTGCCTTCCCAAATCTCTTTGCAATGTCACGTTATAAAAGGGAATTGTTTTAGACTGTAGTCTAAAAAAGCACAGTCTTTTACATTTCAAAGCCCTTTGGGTGTTCAGTCTAAAGCAGGTTAGTCCCAGTTTATACAAACAAACTTTCCAGTGCAGCCAGAAGAGTTACACACCGGTATCCTGTTCTGCATTCAAAATTGCAACACCCCCCCAAAATATAAAAACTGGGAAAGTGACGTCCTATCCACAGCCAGGTTAGGGGTGGCAGTGATTCCCCTCGGCTCTGCACTCCTAAAGCCCACCTCTGGAGAGGTTTAGGGAGTACCTCAACAGAAGTGTCTGCTTTCTAGGAGAGCACACATTTGCAATCATTTTGGTCTATGATTCTTCCAGCTGGGAAGTAGTAAGCAGGTAAGCATGACCAGCTTGCCATTGTGTCTGCCTTCTTAGGCAGAGGACTTTTGCTCTTGAACAGATGACTGGGGTGGGTCAGGGAGCTCCCCATACTTCTCCTGCTTCTTACAGGGGGGAGCAAATGTTGCTTCAATGTTAATAAAATCACCAGCACCCTCCCTACTATTTAAATATTCAGATTGACTTTCTAGCAGAGACCATGCCTGCAGCGTGGGTTTATTCAATGCAACACAGCCCCCATGTGGCACAAAGCTCTCAATACAGCTTAGGGCACTTTGTGTGGGATTTTTACCTGTGCAAATGCCACCGAAACACGGTATTTTTTATTTTTTTGAGAGTCCAGAATGCTGATTGAATTCGGTGGATGGATGGATCTGAACACCATCAGAGAGAAATAGATAGCTTGCTGAAAGAAAAAACTATGTAATTTGTGTTACATATCCCTTTTTGCTTAAAAAATGAAATAAATACTAGCTGGTGAGGCTAAACCCAAAATCTAAACTTGTTTTTTTTTTTTGCTGCTTGTAGGAAATGTTTTCTGAAGGAGATTTTGCTGTTGTTTGTCCCCCCATCACAAGATCTTTAAAAAATGTTGAAGAATCATCTCATTCAAAGATGTTTCTCCTGGAAATTTTAATTTGGTGTCTGAATCTAATATTGTGTTCTAATATGCGTGTAGGCATGCACAGAGATTTCTTCACAGCAGTATGTACTTAGGAAGGCCTGGATAATCTTTCCTTTGTCTGTGGTGGTATCATCAAGACTTGACCAGCAGGGCCAGCAAAAAGCCATCCTTAACAGACAGAGAATACCCAGGGCATTTGGAGGACAACAAGCAGAAAGAAGTTTCCTTCTGGAGCTGCCTTGAAAATGTCCTGTAATTCCATGGCTCACCTTAGGTTTGATTATATTTTTTTTTCCAGACAGGCAAGCTTGACCCACATTATCCTAGAGTATGTGGGCACAAAGGAAGTGTTCTGGACATCAAGTGGAACCCATTCAATGACTTTGTAATAGCTTCGTGTTCAGAAGATGCCACAGTAAGTTTACCACCTTGTAGTCTGTGTTAGTACCAGGCTAATGTGCTTTTTGGAGAATGAAATTAAAAGAAACCAAAGGCCCATGGACAAGCTGTGAAAACATGCCTATATTTATTTAAAAAGTCAGGTAAGAGTAAGATTCCTTTCTTTCTCTTGAGTTCAGACCTGTGTGGTGCCTTCCAGATGATATACCAAATCAGTGTAATGAGGAAGATGTGTTTTGCAGGGGCTTCTGCCTGGTTTTTTTTGGTGTGTTTGTGTGAAAAAACCAAAATATGTGTTTAAAATGGAATGACTATTCAAGTTTACTCTCTGTGAAACACCGTCTTTACTTTAGAATAAAAGCTTCAACACAACATAGTCTGGACCAGCTCTTTCAGATTAATTCCCTGCAGAGCCAGTTTGAGCTTATTCCTGCACTCAGTTGCTCTGTAAAGTCATGCTGGATCAGTTGTGGTGAGGAATATGCATCATAGAGTTCTGCAGTGGGTGTTTTGGCTGAAGTTAGTAAGGTTAAGATGCAGTCACTATGGGAAAGATTGTCCTTTACAATCTTTCAATTTGTCCTTTTCAATTGGACATATTTGTCCCTTTTCAAGGGACAATTTCGGTCATATCTTCCTACTTGAAGGTCACTTTCAAGAAGTCTTGTAAAAAGTGTGATGTTGACTTCTGTGATAGTGAGGACATCTGACTAACTACCATGCTTTCTTCCAGAGATCCCACAGGAGCCTTCTCCCATCAGGTTTATTTTCACTCTGCCATACAGCATCAGGGAGGTTTCTCCTGTCATTTTCTCCAGCCCTGGCTTGGTTCACATGCTCTGCCATTTTAGTTCTGCCAAAAAGTAACTCTTCATTGTAAGCTTTTTGGATTGTCTTTCCTGTTTAGTGACTTGTTTTTGCTTGTCTGGATACTCCTGTGGGGTTTTTTTTTTTTTTTTGAAGGCTTGTTTCTGTTTCTGAACTGATGGTAAAGATTTTACTTTATCTTCCAGGCTGTATGCCAGGTTTTCATGCTGTCTCAGGAAGCATGGCATGGCAAGGCATGGCTTACTTGTGGCAGGAGGGCACCACCTTGGCTCTTTTGAGTCTCATATGAGAAATTAATATGAGGAGTGGATGTTTCATTCTAGGCAGTTCTTGTCAGCGTGAACACAACCTATTTTTCCCTTTCCTGCTCTCTCAGCCCTTTTCCTTTAGTGATCGTTGTTGAATCTGTGAAGTGTGATGTTTTCTCTAACTACTGTAGAAGTTCATGTGGATACTGGTGAACTCTACAGCTGTTATGTTTCTGGTGGCTTGATTCCTTAGTGGGATAAAGACTGAGAAGAGTGCTTATGATGTTTTCCAGGAGGTCCCAGGGTGCCCTTCTTATTTGGCTTAGGAGTGATGCTCATCAACCAAACAGCAGGAGATTTGGGCAGGTGTGGCTGATTTCCACAAACTATGTTCCAAAGAACATTTTGCTTTTGCTTCAGGCTAAGACCTAGAAAAATTATGACAAGTGTAGTAATTTTCATTGAGCGAAGGGATTAATCAATATTTGTGTTTTTCTAGGGTTTGTGTGAGCAAGACTCATTTCATACCTGCTTAGGTTCAGCCCCTCTTGCAGGTTTCCTCTGTTGTTTTCTTTGACCACAGGAGTACAGAGCATTTTTGTCTTCATGCAGCAACCTTCTAGAAGGACCTAGAGCTGTAGGTGGACCTAAAACAGCACACTCCCAGTGCTAAGTGACTTCAGTGCAGTGCTGCCCAGTCTCTCTGCTCAGGGTGTCTGCTTTGAGGCCAAGTGCTGCTCTGTGTGGTGTTCTGTGTACTTTGACAAATGGCTGTGTCATTTGCAAAGTGTTCAGCACCGGCGCAGCTTTCTGTGAGACAAACATTACTGTAGCTGTCACCTGACCAGAGGAGTTCTCAGTTCTTTTGCCTGGTGATGTTGAATGGATCCTAAGGGCCAGGGTGAAGAGGGCCAGGAGAGCAGGAGAGGGTTGAGCTTGGATCAATCACTGCTATCATAGAATCATAGAATTATAATGTCTTTTGGGACTCAGATTTCCTGGCTCCTGCTCAAAGTTTGTTGAGAGACAAGATCTTCAAGATCAGTGGTTTACTTCTTCCCCATGGGAATAACTTTCCATAATGGTGCTGACAGCTTGGCCAGGCCTAAGGGTTGGATTGCCAAACTTAAAAAAAAAACCCTGGTAGGACTGCTGTCCAAAGATAGAAGGTATAGGAGTCTTCAGGTCCACAGAAGAGTAAAGATACAAATGACGAGGACTGGCATTCAAAAAAGCCAGGCGCATTCCTATTCACTGCAAGGGGAATAATAATTCCAAGGCAGGAATAGCAATTGGTAAATTCCAAATCATCTGCTTCTCTGGAATCTCACAAAGACCCATCCTTTGCCATTCAGGTTAAAATCTGGGACATCCCCAGTCAGTTGCTGAAAAGAAACATTACCACTCCAAAGAAAGAACTTCTCGGGCATTCTCGAAGAGTTGGTCTGATTGAATGGCATCCCACAGCTGATAACATCCTCTTCAGCTCTGGCTACGACTACAAGGTGGGTCTGTTCTCCTGGGACACCCTGTTTAGCTGGGTGTTTTGAAATTTGTTTTAATTTCAAATTGTAAGATGGTACTAAAAATTTTGGAAGCTTTCTTCAGGGGGAAATTCCATGGTGACCCAAAGGCAAAAGGACATTGCTACAAGTTCAAAAGGACTGTCTAATTTTCCAGTCTTCTGATGACCTTCAGCCTACTGTGCACTTCTCATTTACTGAGTTGGATACAGTATGCAATGCCATCCACTTTTGTTTGTGCTGGTGTGAATATCTGCACTGATGTTGTATATTTTTATGTATAAAATGTGCTTGCAAAGGAAATGAAAATGTTGGACATTGTGAGCTGACACTGATGCATTGCTGTTAGTATCAGGAATTATTTTAAGTGCTGGAGCACAATCATGTACGATGATAAGGTCTCTACATGTAGAGAAAAGACAAAGCAGTGGATAGAGTACACAAAGTCCCTGGTGTGTGAGGCAGCAATGGGCTGACTTTTTTTCTTAATTTTGCTCCAGATAATGATCTGGAACCTTGATGTCCAGGACGCTGTCCTTTTAAAGCCAGTGAAGATTCTTGACATTCACAAAGATGTGGTCCTTTCCATGTCATTCAACACAGATGGCAGTCTGCTTGCCACAGCTTGCAGGGACAGAAATATACGTGTGATAGACCCTCGTGCTGGAACAGTCCTACAGGTAGGTTGGGTTCAGAGGTTTATAGTCCAGCTGATGTCACCTCTTGAAGTGTTTCCTCTCCTGGGTAGCTTCATTGCCATAAAAGATGATGCATCCATGCCCTGCATTGCCCAAGGCACTATATGATGTTATTGCCTTCTACTTTCCGTGGAACGCTTGCTGTCGTTGATGAAAACAGGGGTTTTGCATCTTGATACCATGTTCCTTGCTCCCTGAAACCTTCCTTGGATTGCCTTGTTTTCATAGCTACCTCCTGCAGCCCTTTGAGGGACATCATGGGAGGGAGTGTAGAGATCAGGTGGACAAGTGGGTGCAAGTGTACATTTCTCCCAATGACCGAGGTTGTTCTTGTTGCCTGGATTTTGTTGGCTAGGTGAAGCTGGCTGCATTTTGTAGCTATTTGCACAGGTTTGTGTTCACAGAAGGTCCTGCCTGCAACTACTAGAGACTGCTGTCTTGCAAATATGTGAATCAATAGTTAGGGAGGTGAGAGTGGCTCAGCTGGTCAGAGCAGGGTGCTGATAACACCAGGAGTGTGGGTTTAATCCCTGTATGGGCCATTCACTTAAGAGTTGGACTTGATGATCCTTGTGTGACCCTTTCAACTCAGAATATTCTGACCTGTGACTGGGCTTTTGGGAATGATCCTGAAGAGTTTAGGCCACTTTTTTCAGGTCTCCATGAAATCCTGCTCACGGGAGTTCAGCTGGGCTGAGCAGGTCTCTCAGATGTGAGTGAACGAGAGTTGTCATGTAGCATGAAATGTAGCTATGCAACAGATGTGTTACTTATACAATGTCCTCTCTCTTCTACAGGAAGCAAGCCACAAGTCTCACAGAGTCAATAAAGTCTTGTTCCTTGGAAACATGAAAAAGCTGTTCTCTACTGGAACATCTTGGTGGAATAATAGGCAAATTGCATTATGGGATCAAGTGAGTTGGACCAAAAATCTTGACCATACCGGCTTCAGTTTTCTCTCTTTTGCTGTCACTTTAACTTTTCCACCTGCCATGTACACAAGAATTGATTTATAACAGCAATTCAAAAGTGATCTATCAAATTCCTGAGGGGTGATAGGTCTTCCTGCTGTGAGAGCTAACTGACTTTCTGAAGAAGCTTTCAACATAGAAGCTTGTGAGAACAAAGAGAATGCTGTGCCCGTGCCCTAGTTTTGGCTGGGATAGAGTTAATGTTCTTCTCAGTAGATGGCACAAGGTTGTGTTTTGGATTTAGTGTTGAAAGCACACTGACATTTGGGGTGTTGCTAAGTAGTGCTTACCCTAAGTCAAAGACTTTTCAGTGTCTCATGCTCTGCCAGTGTGCAGGTGCACGAGAAACCGGGAGGGAGGATATCCAGGACAGCTGATGTGAACTGGCCAAAGGGATATTCTATACCGTAGAACGTCATGCTCAACTGGGGGGAGTTGGCCAGGAGCCATGGATTGCTACTCAGGGACTGGTTGGGCATTGGTCAGCAAGTGGTGAGTGGTTGTGTTGTGCATCACTTATTTTTCTTGAGTTTTATTCCTCTCTCTCCCTTTTCTTTTCATTACAATGGTTATTGTTCTATATTTTGCTTTTTTTTTTTCAATTACTGAACTGTTCATATCTCAACCATGGGTTTACCTTTTTCTGATTCTCTTCCCCATCCCACCAAGGGGAAATGAGCAAATGGCTGCGTGGTACTTAGTTGCTGACTGAGGTTAAACCACAACAGCCTACTACAAGAAGAAATTGCTCAAAGGACCTCTGTGTGGTCGCAGTAGCTCTGATTTAATGTGGCTGTTACTGGTCTTACTGGCAAACTGGTCCTGGTGCTGGAAAGAGAAATGAGCTCTAGACACAGCCTACTCAGATGAAGCCCTCAAAGAAGAAAAGTATGTCGGGTGTTTTTGATTTCTGATGATTGCTGATGGTAGAGTATTGAGGTAGTGCTTAACTGGTCATTCCCAAGACATGATCTCCTGTCAGGATGGCTGCTAGTCTTATGAAACCCTGCTCTCATCTACCCTTTCATATGCAGTGAGATGTTTTTACTTTGTCAGCATCTAAATATGTGCCTCTGCATCAACCACCACGTAGCACAGTCTTTTGTCTCTTTGTAGTGCTGTCACTCTTTGTTACCAGACAAAGCTGGTAGATCAGGCCTACGATTTGCTAAGTTTTGGCTCTGTTTGAACATGGCTTTTTTGCATATGTGAGAGGCAAAGCACTGTGCTGCTGTCTGAAGACTTTCCACAATGCTAAGCAGTGCTGTGACACATCATGGGTGTCACATCAGGGTTTCACATGCTTGGTTTAAGAACACAGTGGGATGATCTGTGAGGCAAGGTATGTAAAGCCTCCTTAGTAACAGGGATTGGCAGAGGGCCTGCCCAGCAGGCCTCTTTCTCAGGTCCACATCCACTCATGCCGTCTTTGCATCTAAACAGAAGCTCTGGTTTCCTGCAGCCTGCAGCTGGTCAGTTGTGCAGGACAAAATGTCCCTATGCTAAATACATGTTTATGTGAGAATTGCTACATGAACAGCCATGGGACACCATTGTCTGCCCTGTCGGTCCTGCCAAATTCACTCCCTTCAGCAGTGCAGGGATAGCTTTGTACAAGACATGCCAGCTTTGCCTATGGAATGGTGTGCTGTGTCCTCCTACATGGCTTAGCTGCAAAAGGCAAGTGCGAGGGAGGTTCTGTCCTTGCAACAGGCACCTCCCCACTGTGCAGGGCTGAGACTGCTTGGCTAATGCAGACTGCTCTTGTGGGTGGTGCACTATTGTGAAGGTGTTGCCTTGACCAGAGGTTTTCAGAGAACATGAGTAAAATTCAGTGTGAATTTTACCCCAGTGATGCAGATGTACCCTGAAGGCCCCTTCATCTCCTGGGGTCTGGCCCACATAGAGGCAGGCAAGGTTTCATACCATATCTACCCCGAAATGCCATCAGATTCCTGTGGTCTTATAGTCGTGGGAAGTGATGTCCTGTCCTCAGTCAAGGCCTGGGACAGAGCAGCCATCTTGCATCCACAGAGCTTTGCAGCAGTCTGTGCATAGCCGCTGCTCAGGGCTGTGGGTCATTACAGAGCTGTGTTCACATGCCACTGCCAGGCGGGGTTCAGGTGATGTGTCCCAGACTTGAGGTGACTGACAGATGATTGTAGCTGACTCTTTTTCCTGTGTCCTGCCCAGAATGACCTTTCTGTGCCTTTACTGGAGGAGGATCTGGATGGCTCCTCGGGACTATTGTTTCCCATCTATGACTCTGACACACACATGCTCTACGTGGTGGGAAAGGTGAGTGCTTTCCACATCAGCAAGTGCAGGCCTGTTTGATTCTCCTCTCAGCTTGTGTTGCGACAGACTGAAGTCAAAGATGCTCCTGAAGCATGTTAACGTAAGGACATGAGCAGATGGGATGGGGCCAGAGGGTGCTTCAGCAGCAGGCCATGTTTACCACATTTACAGATATACCATGTTTGTTGTGGAGAGGAACACAGCTGGGTGCTAACCTTCCCATATAGGAGTTTGAGGGTAAACATTTGGTTTGTTGTTGATCCTGCATGGCTTCTTGGGGCCAGGAATTCTTCTCAGACACTCATACTGAACAGCAGAGTCTGGCTGATGTTGACTTTCTTTGCCTTTAGGGTGATGGAAACATACGGTATTATGAGATAAGCCCTGAGAAACCATACCTGAACTACCTGATGGAATATCGTTCTGCCTTACCACAGAAGGGAATTGGTAAGTGGCAGCATGTCTAAAGTTGCAAGAGGATTGTGGAAGCTTGTCTAATGTTACAAGAGGGTTGTGGTTTCTTTAGTTAAAGGCTGCCAGAGTCTAGGACTATCCAAAATATCATTTAGAAAAGAGAATGGGTCAGATTCCTCCACCCAGGTTTACAGGTAATTACAGTCAGCTTGGTCTAGCTCACCCATATATGACAAGTGGTATTACAGGGTCAGAGCTTGGACAGGGCCCTTCTGACCAGCAGAACATGGGCTGGGCATTTTTACCAGTCACTGCTGCATCTCCTCTCACGTATGTGGTCAAGGTGGAAAGGACGATAGTCTGGATTTAAAGGTGGAGAATGCACCTTGCCATTTGTCAATCTGCTTCAAGACTTTTGTCATTGAACTCTATTTCCATCGTTCCCAGTCTGTGATTTCTGTGGTAACAGATGCTTCACATCTTAGTGCATTCAGTATTTATTGCTTGTCTACCTCCTTTTTTACTGACAGTTTCTATTTAGAAATAGATCTACTGTGATTAGGTCACCTCTCCTCCTTTGGAGACCCTTGCTTATTAACCTGTCTGCATCCTACCCACTGTTTTAACTAATTCAAGCTACAGAATTTAGCTTTCAGCCCTCAGACCTTATTGTTAGCCCTTTTCTGAACCTTCTCCAGTCTACTCTGTAAGTCATATTCCTGTACAGACTGACATGTCTTAGGATCATTAATGTCCTTCCATACTACCTATGGACACTCCTGCTCTTAGAGAACATTGGTACAGATATGTGGCAGCACTGAATTTTGTGCCTGCAGGTCTCCTTAAAAAAAAAAAAAATTAAAAGGAATAAATTATTTAAAACTTAACTGTGAGGGTCACCTCATTGTTCAGTTTTTATAATCCTTCCAGTATAACATCCTTATTTCTTGTTGTCATTGTCTCTTTAAAAATCATTTCATGAAAAGCTAGTGTACCAGTGTTTTTAAAAGGCCTAAGTGAATCATGTCTACTTCCCTAAGCTGCTTTGTTCAGCTGATCAAGCATACTGCTAAAGTTATTGCACAAAACTTCCTTTTCAATATTACCAAAACAAAATACTGTTCACGATTTGCAGTATCCCCTGCACAGTGGGGAGGAGTGGAGTTTAGATTATTCACTTTTAGATGAATGCATAATGTGAGGAGCAACAGGCCTTCACATAGAATCTACTGCTTAATGAAGCCAGCAGGTATTAATAGAAAATTAAGCTTGAGCACCATGAAGCAAGGTCTACAAGTGTATGGAATCTCTTTTGTGAAGGGAATGGTAGCTTTGGACTGTACAAGCTAAGTACAGCGGGAGAGTAATCCGCTGAGGTTATCAGTGACTTGGAGACCTTGTGTGACTGAGCCAGTCCCTAAAACGCAAATGGACAGAGCAGATGTTCACACCCTTCTCATACTCATTTCTGTTTTGGGACAGTGTTGTGGGAGGATACTGGGCTGGAAAGTATTTCAGCCATATATAGCTATTCTGGTGTTGTTTAGGTGTCCTGAAATCCCTTCCTGGTGATCCTGTTCCTCAGATCCTGTGGCATCACCTGCCAGTTCTGCTCTGTTCTGGTCACTCTATTTGGAGCTCATTAGAATGAATAAGGAACAGGAGGTGCAGGATGAAAACTACACACCCTGTATGTAACAGGATGGTCTGAAAGAAAAAAAATTATTTAGTCTTGTCATTTGTGCCACTGCACTAGTTTTGGATGCAGATTTCAAAGCATGCTGATGTGCTGCTGATGCTATGACTCCTTTCATTGTTTGATGACCCTTTTCCCATGGCTGATAATATTAACTTTCCTAAAGAGATTTACACTCCATTTATTTCATGCTCTTCACCCAGGAATGATGCCAAAGAGAGGTCTTGATGTGGCAGCTTGTGAAATTTTCCGTTTCTACAAACTGATTCCAACTAAAAGCCTGATTGAGCCCATCTCCATGATTGTGCCTCGACGGGTAAGTCAGCCTCAGATCATGTTCATATCTGAGGCAAATATCAGTGGAAAAATGCCTCCTCTCTGTGACTCTTGGGGGCAGGAGAGTAGGGAGAAGAAGAGATTTTCTCTCTCCTGGCATGAGGTCCATAGCTGGCCAGTTTCTGGGGCAGCCCTGCCAACAAACCCTATCTGGGTAACTCAAGACTTACTCAAGAGTTAGGTCTCTGTTTAATATCTGACTTCCTAAGACATGCTGCCAGGTCTGCTAGTTATCTGTAAACTTCTCCAATAGAATCTATTTGACATAATGACAAAAGAAAGAGAGGGGTTGGAGTTGATGTTGGGTGGCATGAAAATCTTGTGGAAGGAAGAAGAATCACCCTGGCAAAACAGGAACTATAAATTCATGGGTCTCCAACCCTTGGGGAGTTGTGTTGTTCTGCAGCATGTAAGGCACGATGCGTTGCACTGAGGGTGATGTAGAAGTAAGTCTCGGAGTTGGTGTCATTAGAGAAAGAAAGAGGCCTTGACTCTGTAGCTTGCCCAGGTAGCTCCCATGTGACTGTGTGAGCATAGGTACATGGGAAATGGCAGCACTGTGCCCTCTCCTTCCAGAAAATAGCGTATGGAAAAAGGTCTGAGTTCCTTGAATTCAGAGACACAGCAGAAGTAATGCTCATTGCAACTCCCAACCAGCCATGTTCCTCCAGCTTTATCTCCTTGGCCAGTTTTCACCAGTTGATGATCAGCTGATGCTTTGATGCTGTAACTTGTTCATCCTTTGTACCTTTATATTCATCTTCAGCAACATGATTTCATGGGAGTGGAGTAGGCCTTTGTCAACCTCCCACAGTCTGAAGACCTTACTGGCACAACTTAAATTAGGCCTTCAGATGCAATTCTTCTGAGTTGGGGTGAGGAGCAGAGAGGTTCAAAGCAGGTGAAAAGACTTTATGTCCATGCCTGTAAGTGCTCTTGACACTCCTTGTGCTGAAGGGAAATGAACTCCTTTCTCCACCACAGTCCAGTATGACCTCTTTAACCCAAAATCTCACTGACATAGTTACTCTGGACTTTTGTTTTCTTCCAGTCAGACTCATACCAGGAAGACATCTACCCCTTGACTGCAGCAGCCCAACCGGCACTGACAGCACGAGAATGGCTGAACGGGATTAACAAAGGTCAGCACATGGAGAGCTTCCCAGCCCTTCAGCTCCCCAGGGCTTGGGTAAGCTGCTGCCAGTTCTCTGGCCTGTTACCTGCTAGAGAAGAAGGAAAGGAGGAAAAGGAGAGACACAGTAAATATGGCTGGAAGCTAAGATAACTTGGTGGCTGTGAATTCTGGAAGCTGCTCTGGTCAAGTGCCTCCATGTTTCTCTCCGCAGGTTGTTTGAATTAATTGCTTACAGCTGATTTCCGGGTGTGGTTTGTGAGTGCTAACTTGTCTCCTCCCTCCCTAGGGCCTCTCTTGGTATCCTTAAGACCGGGCTCTGGAGCTGTGACCTCTGTACCAGAGTTTCTTGAGCCAGAGCCACTCACAGAAACTACTGACCTGAGCCAGCAACAGCGAGGAGAAGGAAGAATGTCACTGGAGGACAAGCAGATGCCAAGAGAGACCAAAAGTGTCAGAAGAGGGCTGAAAGAGGAGGAGATATTGCCAAAAAATAAGCAAATGTGCCTCCACAATGGTTTTGACATATTTAATTGTCCACCACCAAAAACTGAAAATGAGGTATGAATGTGTGGGGTGAAGTGCTGGGTCTGGGGGGGAAGCCCCAAGCCAGATGACAAAAGGATGCCATTCCCATGGTGGCAATTCAGGGAGGGTGTATTTTGCAGGCCTGTGTCAGTGCCAACTCTTTGTTCTTTGTAGGGACAAAAGCTCTTCCTGCCCTGGCTGCTGCATGGGTAGCAGAAATATGGCCCAGCAGCAGCCCAGCTGAGGGGGTCTGGAAAAGAGGGGGCAGTCAGCGTTGTCGCTTCCTAGGCATTCTTGTGGCACAGACCTGCGTGGTGGTTGGCTGGAGACAAAGAGGTTGTTGCGACATACAGGGTCTGGGGAACAGAAGGGGGGTTATGCAGAATAACCCTTTGATGAGAGCTGTAGTCAGCAAGCCTGGTGAGGCAGCAGGGATTTCTCTGAAAGGAGTAGGTGTACCCCTGGTGCATCCATGTAGTCTTAACTGCCTGGCTGTACTGTGGACCCTGACATGAGAAAGGGGCTGCTTCTGCCCCTGCCTCAGCAACTCACTGCTGAGGGACAACTTGATAGTGCAGTGCCATTGAGGTTGGCTGCTGGCTGCAGCCTGCACCTGGGAAAGGCTCTAGAAAAGGACCTGGCAGCACTATGACCTGTCTTTAGTCATGGACAACCCCTTCTCTGTACAGTGATCAAAGCTGGCACAGTGGTACAGCTTTGTGGTGTTTTGGCAGCTCAGGGACATTTTCAACTACATGCTGTGTGTCTGCTTTTGGGATCCCTGGAATAATTTTCCTCCCATACCTCTGCTGAGGTCCCCTTTTCATGTCTGCAAGAGTTTAGCATCTGCACCTTGATATGGCAGGAATTTCCACATCTTAATTTCCCTGTGTTGTGAAAAAGAATATTTTTCTACGTGGTTCTGAGCTGGCACTCCAAGCTTACAGAGGCAGCCTGTTATGTTCCACTAAGGGAAACAGCAAGGAGTTCTTTTAAAGTGCATGGTCAGGGACAAAATTAAACCACATGATGCAAACCTTGTATCTGAGAAGTGTTTATTTGTAACAAAAACGAAAGGAAAAGCAGTTGCCCAAATGAAAGAGGGCTGGAAAAGACAGGAAAAGAAGGAAGGAAAATGGAAAGGGAGGAGAGAGAGGGAGACAGAGAGACGGAGAAAAAGAGGGTGTTACTGAGTGTCTTCGGTGACTGCCTGTCCCATGTGAGGTGTTGCCAGGCGAAGTCTCCCCAAGAACAAGGCTTCTCCCCAATCTTCTAGCTCCTTGAGTGGGCAACACATGTGCACCCCCTTGCCCATTTCATGCCTCTGACAACCATTGTTGAGGCATATCAAAACTAAATGGGTTCCACACACAGCCATTGCAGAGCTGGGTTCTCTGCTGCATGCATACTGAAAGACTATGCAATTCCCAACTGGAAGAAGAAAAAGAACTTGCCCAAAGTGAGCAAAGATGTGGCAGACCCAGGAATTTAAACTCCAAATAGTTTCTGTGAAACACCTGCAGTCATAGCCCAATCTAGTGGACAACAGGTGCACTGCTGATGTTGTCTGTTGGTTGAAGGCCTCTTCCTTGGAAGTTGCTCTCAGAAGTGATGTGACAGCTCTGGTGGCATTGTCAGGTTAAGCCTGTTTTTTTCTAGTGTAAAGTAAGTAAAATGTGTGTTTTCTTACAGCTTTTGCAGATGTATTACCGGCAGCAGGAAGAAATCCGTCGACTACGTGAGTTGGTAAACCAGAGAGATATCAGAATTAAACAGCTGGAGCTGGAGCTGAGAAACCGCATGGACACAAGCGATTACTGAGGGTACTGGCCTGCTGCTCTTTGTACGCCTGGAAACTGGGGGAGACTCTAGTTCCTGCAGATAACTCCTCCTAGGTTTTTTACTGGGGGTAAAATTGATATTTCAGGCAGCATGGACTTCCCTGGCTTGTGGTGGTCACATTTCCCTAATCATCACCAGACAGTTTTTGATGGATTTGCTGTGCTTCTTCAGACTCCCCTTACTTACCTACTCACCAATGTCAGAAGTCTGTGTGTTAATGCTAGTGAGAGACTTTGGAAAATCTTGCCCTTCTGATCCTGGGGAAGCTATGTGTTAAGCTCTAGGAACAACCTGTTTTGCTTCCCCTCCACATGACAGGAGGATGGGAGACTGAAGGCAGCTGCCAGCTTCTTTTCTCACTTTGGGGCCCAGCAGTGTGGCTCCTGTGGCTGCTGTCCTTTTTTCCTAGGGAGTCCACTGTGCTGAGCTTCAGAGGCGCCTCTAGCTCCAAAGTGATCCTCATGCATCCCTCTCACCTCACAGCTTGGCCCTGCCCCAGGGGTGAGGCAAAGCCATGGCTGCCCTGACCTGGTGCTGGGGATATTCCCGCTCTGAGTGGGAGGCTGCACTGGGGGTGCCAAGGGCCAGCACTTTTATGATAAATAAAGGAGAGTCGGTGTTGGAAGGCCTAGTTTAAAGGGTGATGGTGTGGTCTGGTTCTCACAAGAGCAGCTGCAGAGTCTCTGTGTTCTGTGAGTCAGTGGCCTTCTTTCCCTCCTTCTGCCAAAGACCAGCTGCAGTCACCTGGGGGTCATCAGAGAAATGAGGACAACATTTAAAGCTGCACAGTGTTGACAGTGGGGGAATTTGCCAGTAGGGTTTAAAAGGAGGAGTAGGAAGTTGGACCCCAGGCCACTGCAGACGTTCCAGCAGTGGTGCTAGAAGTGTTTTGTCAACCACAGTAAGATCCCAGGGCCATGGCCAGTCATGAACAGTCCTTCAGGGTTGCTGGAGAATGGCTTGTCCTTAATGCCTGCAGCTGCTGCTGCCTTGGCTCCCAGGTGCCAGCACCTTGTTCCTGCAACCATCTGCAGCTGCAGGTTCCCTCTTGCCAGCTGTGTTGTCCAGCCCCCTGCATCATCCCAGGCTGCTCAGCCTTCCCAAGCCCCGTGGCCACACTGATCTATGCCCTTCAGCACCAGGTGTCTGGCTCGATGCTGGACCTTATGGAGATGTCTTAAACCCAAGCAGAGCAAGGAAACACTGTTTAACCTGTAACTGTGCACCTCTGTTGTGGCACATTGAAATCACAGAACCAACTAGGTCCAGGGGATAGGTCTAGGACATGTCCTTGTCACCAGATGTATTTTATTGGCTGCATTTTATTTTGCTTATTTTTTCCTACAAAATAAATTATTTAAATTATTTCCAAGGTGACGTAATTTTTGCAGGGGATTTTTACATCCTCTTGAGGACTGTTTCTTTGTTATTCTATGACTGACTAGCATAGAGGATGGTTGGCTATGGTTCTTATCCTAGGGTTGTGTTGATTTCAGCATTTCTGAAAAAGAAGGTGCTTTCATTTAGGCTTTGGTGAGGCTATTTAATCAAACGGTCTTTTTTAAACAGTATGCCTATAAAAGTGTGGACTGTGACATGTATTTCAATTTGGAGCTTAACTGCAACCACTAATCTTTCACTTGGAAAAAACCTTGAGAAAATAGAGTTATGCGTTGATGATCTGTGCCTAAATAGTCTTGAGTGATCATTTTAACAGTTTCTAAGACTCCTAAAAGCTTTGTAAAAAACTGTTGAACATGGGGATAAAAACCAAATCTGTGCAATGAAAAGCAAATATAACTGAATAATAAATATATTTAGAGGTTTACTTTTTGATACATGCAAGATTGTTGTTTTATTATTGTGTTGTTGATGTGACTGAAACTTAAGGTGAATCAAGGTCAGAAAGGAGTGTCATCTGCTGTCTCTTTCACTTGTGTCAAGCTGTGGCCTTACATTAGTAGGTAGGTTATACACAGTCTTATGCAGATGGCCCTGTCTTTTTGCAGTATTCCCAGTTGCCCTTGATGCTACAAAGGGGAGGCTGTTCCACACTGTTCTGTGCTGAATTGATGTTGTCTTGAGTAAACTCAGTTCTGCTGGAGATACATTCTTTGTCGTGAGGTGTTTGCTGCTGTCTTGCAGTCCTAGCTCTTCTCTTGTGCAATACTCTCTGAGCAGGCTCTTTGAGATATTCTGCATGAGAAGGGTTTAATGTGTTATTACCAAATGTACTTATTTGAAGACAGGATTTTGATGTAGCAGATTGAAGCAGCATGGACAATACAAGCACAATATAGGAGCCACAACCTCCAGCTAGATCACAACACAAATGAAATTCCCATTATGGTTACTGTCATGATGCTGGGTATCTCCAATCACCAGGAAAAAATGTGTGGGCTGAAGCCAGCTCAAGTCTGTAGCTCTCTTTAAAATTAATTTTGTTGTTTCTGCTTTGTTTTGTTTTGTTTTGTTTTGCTCTGATTCCCATGGGCATGGTAGGCGTGGTGAAAATCTCAAGAACCATCACCTGTGCTCCTGTCCTTTGAGCTTTCACTGTAGTGGTTTGTTGGTCCGTCACAGCTTTGGGCATGGAAGTGTTCATGCCTGTGTTCAGGATGTAATCTTTAATGGTTTTTTTTGTAGCATATTTTAGTCCAGAGCAAGGAGAAAAAAGGTGGAAATTGCTGGAGGAAACCAGCCATGTCATCAGGGCACTGTGACCTCCTGGTCTTGTAAGAACCCTGTGCTGGTGGGAGTGTCTGGGCAGGCACTGTGTCCCTCCTCAGTGGGGCCAACACAGTCTCACTGCTCTGAGAAAAGCCTAAGAAAAGGCAGCAGGAGGCCAGTTAGTGTGGGAGACCGAGGAAGAGCCTGCAGCACTTTTGTGACTCTGGTGTTATGGCTGGTAAACCACAAAGAGGGAGAAAACCACAGCTTTTAACTTGCTTGCTGGATTTAGAGCCACAACACTTTACATCCTCACCCTCTGCTCCAGGCCAGCTGCCAACTGCAGAATAAAACCTAGACAACAGTGTCATTCTCATTGTCTTGGAAGGCTGTACCCTTGGTGTGCCCAAGGAGCTGCAAGCAGAAGTGAACATGGAGCTGATGCCCCCTCATTTGTCCTGCGGTGGGAAGAACAGTTCACCCTTGCTGGACTTGGGCTTGGCAGCATCCATCCCTAGCACAGGGTGGCTGTGCGTGGCAGTGGGGCACTGAAGTGAAATTGCAGTATCAGAAACTGCCTCTTGGACATGCTGCAGCACCATTTCAGAGCAGGATCTCTGAGCTTGTGCTGGAACCATTGCAGTCTGTATACAACTTGTCTGTGCTGGGCATGTGGCCTCACCAGCAGTGCAGATAGAGGAAGGACATATTCCCCATAGCTGCTCTCAATTCACTTCTAAATACAGCTGAGGACACTGTTGGTGTCATTTTTGCAGCAAGCCAGAGTTGCTGGCTCAAGCTCAGCTTACTGTCCAGCAGAACCTCACAGAACTTCTCTGCAAAGCTGCTTGTCAGATGCACAAGTCCCCAGCATGTGCTGTTGCATGGAGTTACTCCTTCTCAAGTGCAGGACTGTGCAGTTGCCCTTGCTATGCTTCATCACATTCCTCCCTGCTTAGCTCCATATTTTTCCTGTTGAGGTTCCCCCAAAGTGCAGCACAACTGTCTGCGGCACTGTCCACTCCTCCCACTTTTATGTGCTCTGTAAACTTGCTTGACTCTGCACGGTCCTCTCCTGCAGGTCACTAAGGCAGAGGTTCAACAGCTTTGGATTTGTTCTGTAAACAGGTTTTGGTTTCTTGCTCAGAAATCCAGGCTGACTATTCTTGAGCACCTTCTGAGTCTTGATGCCTTTGGAAATGGTCTCCAGTAAGATTTTCTCCCACATCTTCCAAAAGATTGCATGAGACTGTAGTTCATTCATCTTGTTCCTTACGTGGTTAGAAGGCAGGGCTGAGAGTCAGTCATTTGCAACTTTTCCCACTCAGCTTCACCTTTCAAATAACATTGAGAGTGGCCTTGCAATGCCACTGGCCTTCACCTCCCTCATCAGCACACTTGGGTCAAACCCATCTGGCCCCACAATCCTGTGTACATACAGGGTGTTGAAGTATACCTTAACCAGTATTTGACCCTCTGTAATCTGATATACAGCAGGTATCTACTTATCTCCCTCAATACTCTCCATTTTTCTCTGCCAGCTTTCCCTTTCCTCAGAACCTGGTTATGGTCTTCAAATTCTCACCATGGCTACCGTGCTCATGGGAATCAGAAGTCTGCTATGAACAGCAGCTGTGCAACCAGCGGTTCATGCACAGTTTCTGCTGAGTCCTCTTTGGGCACAATGGAGAAAACCACTTGAGTGTCCATGCTCTTCAGCAATGCCCCTCAAGCCTGCTAGTTCCACTTGATAATTCTCAGGTCACTGCTGGCAGCATCTTTGGTACATATGTGAAAAAGCAGCACTACAGTAGAGAACCAGATAAGCCTTGGTAGCCTCTGCACGACATTCTCAACAAAAGCCCCAGACAAGCAGCAAACCTTCTTAAATGATAAATCTGATCAGCAGATATGGGGCTTCTGACTCCTGTAGTGGACAGCAGTGTCCTCTAATTACTGCTCATCACTTTTTTCCAGTCTTAAGTGGCTCACATGCACCTAGGAAACACCTTTCTGTTGGTCCTGGCAAGGCTGGGGCTGAGGCTATATGGTTAGAGCTTAATATTCTGCACCTCTGAGCTACTGGCAATTGCTGTTTCTGTCAGCAAAATAATCTCTCCTGAGTAAGATCTTTGTGCAGAACTAGTGGAAAAAAGTTTCTGAGTTTAATTTTCTGTGCCACAACATGGCAAACACTATGCCCAGTTCTCTCCAAATCCTTGTTTGTGAAAAAAATGATGCACAATAATCTGTTTAAGCAAGTTCTTAAAATGAGTGCAGGCATAAATGAAGATTGTTTCCTCTTCTGATTTTCTCTGCTCTTGTTTATGTATGTTTTTTCTTCAGTAGAAATTTGCACATCCAGTAACGTCTGATCCAACCATAAAGACCCCTGAGGATTTTCAGAGGAAAGGGCTTAATAGCAGAAGGAGTTATCTGTGTTTTTCATTTTTCCCAGTGCTTAGCCGTCAGATATGGAAGGCAGATGTGAGGGGCATTAGAAGTGGATAGAGACAGCATAATTTTATTTCCTTTAACAGTAGAGAGCTTGGGTTCTGCTTCAAATGTTGCTTCATATTCTTCCCTCTGTATTAGCATGAGTGGCTGGGCTTCTGACTACAAAGCTCTTCTGCTTTGTGTTGGATTTGATGCATTATATTTTCACCACCTTAACTCATGTGGGTATATTGGATCAGATCTTGAAAGGTCTATGGGAAAATACCAGCAATACCTTACTGCAGTTAAGTATAACATCCATGTGTTTTACATGCCAAAGTTAAATCTTTGCACTGATTCCATATGTCTGCAGAACTTGAGCAAATCTGAGTAAGGAACAAAAAATTCTGGTGAGTGTACCTAAGGGGTAGAATCACCTAAATGTGACGGTGATGTGTTTTGAATCAAACCTTCCTTTCTACTGCCAGCCTTTACAGAACACATCAGCTTCTTTGACTTAATGCAATCTGGAAAGCTTAATTTCTAGGTCAGTTACTGGGCATCTCCTTGTGATGCAAAATGTTTAGGCACATTTTTTGCTAGGGCCTGGGATGATGGATTCTTCACTTCAGTTTTCACAGAGATGTTCCTTGAGGATTTTTTCATGAAAGTTTACCTGAGGCTTTAACAAAAAGTATGTTTAATATGTCCATTGTGATTGGTGAGGCAGCTTCTTTGGGAAGATTTAAATGAAATTCTGCTCAATTATTATTTTCATGAAAACACACAAGATGCTTTGTCCCGGCTGGAAAAGTGTGGGATGGAATTAGCAGCATTTACAGCAAGCTGCAAAATAAGGAACTGATTTTACTTTCTATTGCTGCTGGAAATGCTTGAAAATAGATTCATGCACCATTTGTCAGGAAAGTAGAGCGATACAATGGCCTGCTTAAAAGCACCTTGTAGGCACTGGGCGGGGGTACTTTCAGAAACTGGGAGATGCATTTGGCAAAGGCCACCTGATTAATTAGCACCCAAGGCTCCTCCAACTGAACTGGCCCTGCCCAACCTGAGCCCTTTTAGACAAAAGATGGGGATAAACTTCCAGTGGTACACCTGAGAGGTATGCTGGGAAAAACTGTTTAGGTTAATTCTGCCTTGAGCAAAGGCAAACACATCTGTGGGGTTGTCTTTGCTCAGGGACCAGGTTGCACATGGTGGGTAATGCAGAAGGATGGGGAAACACGTTGTGTACCTCAGGGGGATTTGATTTTGGGTAAGAACTGCTTGTAATGCCTCTATACCACTGTTCACTGAATGCCACTGCCACTATTTGTGTATAGTTACATGCATATATGTATATAGTTATAGATATGTGTGTTTACAGTTGAGATGTATTAATTTAGGTATTAATCAAACGGTATGGGAAAAAAATTTGGGGTGGATAATGTTGGGGTTTAGGATTCTTCCTTTTGCTTTTCTTCTCTGAGAGAATTTTTGCCCATATATTGCTAAGATACCATAATGACTGGGTACTTGAGAAAGACAAGAGAAAGCTGCTCAAGAAGCTAGCATCTCCCTTATTGGAGATTCCCTCTTGGACAGGGAAGAGATATCACGAGAATGGAGCTGGGAAAAGGAGGCTGGGGCAGCTGCTTGTTCTCTTTGCGGCTCGGCATTCAGAGGCGAGAGGGGCTGCAGTCTGTCCAGGGAGGACTTGTCACCACTGCAGGGTTCTGTCCCCTGCTGCTTGCTTCTACCATGAGTAGAGCTCTGGTCATAAGAGCGGCACTTGCACTGGGACCTGTTTACCACCCTACTCCACCACAAAAGGACCCTCCCCCATCTGCTTCTGTGCTCAGGGGAAGGAAAACCCCAGGATCCCTGAGCTCCCTCCCCCTCCCAGGGTGCCAGCCTCTGCTGGCCGTGGTTCAGGAGCAGGGCTGCCCTGCCCAGCCCTGCCGCACCTCTGCTGCAGCTTCGGGGTTTTTGCTCCACTGCAGCCTTTTCACTCCCCACCCTACCGGGATGCCACATGAACAGCTTTGAGTCCCTGACACATCTCTTCTATCACTCTGGGAGCTTGCTTGTCCCTGCCACCAGTTTTGCTGCTCCCAAGGTTCCTGCTACCACTCCTGGTGCTATCCAGAGGGGGCACCGGCACCAGCTGCCCTGGGGGTTTGTGGAATGAGCCCTGTCTCCATCCCTTCCTGCCGGCCAGGTCTGCCATCACCGTGTGGGGAGGGATGGCTGAGACTCGCCCACAGCGCCCCCTGCAGGTGTGGGGAGTCATCACATCCCCTGCCCAGCCGGGAGCCAGCAGCGCCCCTGCTGGCTGTGACGGGAGCTGCACCACAGAGGAATTGCTGACAGAGCGGGAAGGGACTGTTCATGGGGTTTGTCTTTTCTTGTTTGTTGTGGTTACCATTGTTGCTGTTTGTCTGCCTTGGTGTCTATACTAGTAAAGAACTGTTATTCCTTTTCTCATATCATTGCCTGAAAGATCCTTAATTTCAAAATTATACTAATTTGAAGGGAAGGGGGTTATGTTTCCTATTCCAAGGGAGGCTCCTGCCTTCCTTAGCAGATGCCTGTCTTTTCAAACCAGGACACAAAGTTAAATCTTTGCACCAATTCCATATCTCTGCAAGACTTGAAGTGAGCAAATTGGAGTAAGGAACAAAAAATTCTGGTGAGTATACCTAAGGGGTAGTCTGTAGGGCGGAATAACCTAAATGTGATGGTAATGTGTTTTGAATCAAACCTTACTTCCTACTGCCAGCCTTTACAGAACACATCCGCTTCTTTGACTTAATACAATCTGGAAAGATTTATAGGCCAGTTACTCTTAACTTTTGGGTCAGTTACTGTGCATCTCCTTGTGATGCAAAATGTTTAAGTACATTTTTTGGCAAGGCCTGGGATGATGGATTCTTCACTTCAGTTTTCACAGAGATGTTCCTTGAGGATTTTTTCATGAAAGTTTACCTGAGGCTTTAACAAAAAGTATGTTTAATATGTCCATTGTGATTGGTGAGGCAGCTTCTTTGGGAAGATTTAAGTGAAATTCTGCTCAATTATTATTTTCACTAACAAGGACACAAGATGCTTTGTCCCGGCTGGAAAAGTGTGGGATGGAATTAGCAGCATTTACAGCAAGCTGTGAAATAAAGAACTGATTTTACTTTCTATTGGTGCTGAAAAGGCTTGAAAATAAATTCAAGGGAGGTACTGTAAGTGTGTTCGTAAGGCTCAGATGTTCTGATTTGAAGTGTGCCACACAGTTTCCTACACGCATAAATTTTGTCTGCTCATAAACCTACAATTGCTTTTGGTGGTGGTAAAGTTAAAAGTGCAATCCTTCTGAAGCTAAAGACACATTTAGAGAAGTGAAGCACACTGAAAAAGTGAGGGGCAGATGAGAATGCTTGCCCTGTATCTGAGAAGAGTGGTGAAGGAGAATATAGTTGCTATATCACAGAATATTTTGATTTGAAAAGGACCTACAAGGATATCTGATTTCAGGTCTTAAGTGTAAAGCCCATCTGGGGCCCTTGTTTTTAGGGCTGCAGAAGTGAATCACAGCAGTTCATACTCAGGTTCTTACAGTGCTTTTGTCCCTGACCTTTATGCCTAGAGGGTTGTCACATTCTTTAGGAAGCTCTGTGAGTCTCTGGAAGTGAAAAAAAACAAAAGGCTTAAAAAAAAAAAGAAAAACAACAAAAAATTTGCGTCATCGTAAAGGCACAAGGAAAATCAGATGCAGTCAGTGGAAGTGTCAATCATACAGAAAGAAGAAACCTTAATTGTAGTTCAGCTGATCACTGGAAGGGAGCAAATCACTGTGTTCATGGTTCATGAAAGCGTGGTTCATCTTATAGTGATGGAACAGGCGTCTTGAGATCCTTTCATACAAAGAACATACAAATACACCTGAGTCAAAATGTGTGCTTCTCTCCCCATTGAAAGGCAAATGTAGGAGACTTGTTTGGCTATTCAGTTGAATTCAATACCAGAAAGGAGCAGGTGAATATACCAAATATTAAGCCCTTTCAGCTACGTAAAGATGACCGTGTTGCTATAGCAGATGTTCCTCTCACAAGACCATTTTAGCCGCAGGCTCCTTTGTATGTGTGGAGAGGAATTTTTATTATTTATCACAGCAGCAAGCATTGGGTTCCTAATATTGGGAGTATGTGGCTCTTGGAACAGTATCTTTTAGACATCAGAGCAGAAAGGCCACCACCAAGTTCCCTGGTAAAGCTCACTGTGTTTTTTTGCATTCATTTATTAAACCAGTTGAGTACTGAAGAAATGGAAATTAGGTGTATCAGTCTTTTCTGCCTATCTTACTAGAGTATGCCCAGGCTCTGGGCAAGTTTTCTAATGCACTGGAGCCACTCAAAGTTCACAGAGTCTTGAATAAAATTTTCTGATATTTAAGACAGACTGATCTTCTGTATTACACCTCTAGAGTTGGACTTGGGAGTTACAGCTTTCACTCGCCCCACCTCCACGTGAGCCTACTCAGTCTCACCCCTTTCAGCGAGGCACTTGTTTCAAATAGAGGGTGCTTTGAGCAACTTCTGTTCTGGGATATTTTGGTCAAGCGTAAAGGTTGCCATGGTTCAAATATGGGGCCTGTCCTGCAGAGACCATGAGGTTTCCCAAACTCTTCTTGCCAGACAAGGCAAGAGTCATGGATGTTTGTGAAGCAAGTCTTGAAGTGTGAACTTCATTGAGTGTTGCTCCAGAGGAGAGTTTAGTAGTCACAAGATTGACTCTGTACCTGCCATTTGTCTCCAGCTGCAGGTAACCCAGAGTGTTTCAGCTCTTCCATACTGGTAACTCACTGTACTGGGCTGCTTTTCAGAAAAAAAACCCCTTGTGAGAGAACAAAAGTTAGTTTCAGGTGCTTGTGCCCCTCTGCAGGTTTGCTTCCTAATGATTTGCTCAAGGTGGGGATGACAACTGGTGTCTTTATTCTGTGAATCTGGGGCCTTGAGATTTTTTTGCCTTAATTCCTCTATCCATTGTCTCTTCTTTCAGTGCGTGGTTCCTTCTTTAAATCTAGCATGTAGCTGATCTTTGGTTATGTAATCGATGCTCTAGTCCAAAAGCACAAGACCTTGAATTAAACATTTGTTTAAAATAAATTCCACCTTTCAGATGGGTGATTTGTACCACGTTTTTAAAAACACCAGGAGTTTGAGAATCAATGCATTCCAGAGAATTTATGTTTCACTGCCAAAATGGTGACAGATCCTTAGTTACATCTGTTGCAGCTATCAGTGCCTTCAGCTGAAATTGAATGCAAAGCCCCATTATCCAATACTTCATTGATTTCTACACCTCTCCTTTTTTATGTGCTTGACTTCTTTGTGTATAGAGTTTAAGGCTTTTCGTGTTATTGTAAGGTTGTTCAATTAGGGAAGAAAACCCACACCTTCAGTAAACATTAACTGGAATTCCGTTCTGCAGAGATTTCTCTGCCCTAAATGTAGCATTACCTCAGTCCAGAAGAGGGAACTATGGTTTCACGTATGGCAAGTTCAAGCAAATTGTGTAGAGCATATTCTAATGGGAAGATGAAAAGACGGAAATGGTCTTCTCTAGCGACAACAAACAATGATGTGTGAAAATTGAATTATTTAAAGACTTTAACAAAACAACAAAATATATCAGGGCATACAAATGCCATCTATCTTTGCTTTTAGAGTATTCTTACAATGGTGATTTATAGAAAAATGTGTAAGTTTAATTGAACTGTTTACCATAGATTAGGAGCACCTGAGATCCCATTTGTTTTCTGCAATGTGAAATAAATTATATTAATTGAGTTATTTTGGTAATGTACCTGAGTTTAATTTGATTTTATGTTAAGTGCATGAGTCTTTCTGGGGAACAATAAATGCCCTATTAAAAAACGAATCTCTTCATTTGCAGTTTTCTGCTATAATCCATTGCCAGAAATCAGAAAGGAGGAGTGTTTTCCTTCCTACAAGAATTTACTTAAGTGAACACTCCTGTACTTTGAATTTAGATGTTGTAAATGCCTCAATTTCTTCAAGAATTACTTATTGAGAGTAATTTTATAGTTATAGTTTTATTATTCAGTTCTTGTAAGTACATGCTGGCATAATTTAACACCTGGTGCCCTTGTAGCTAATGTTTGTCTTTGGAGAAGGGGCTTCTTTCTTACATCTGCTCAGTGATGATGGTATGTTTGCGTTGTTAACTATATTGTTTTTAGCCTATATACTCAACATTAAATAAAGCATTTGTATCCCAACATATTGTACATGTTCCTGTTATCCTGCATAAAATCATGCAAATGAGTGCCAAGTAACAACTGAAGGAACAACATGAAGTCATTGACCTACTATCAACTTATTTGGACCTAAGACTGGGTATAGAATTTAGGACTGAGAATACAAAAGAATCGTACCTTAACTGTTTTCAGGACAATGTGTGGACAACATGTATAGGTGTGGTCTCCCTAGTACTAGTACCTACTACACAAGAGCAAGTCTGCAGAACTGTTAGCACTGATGCTAGCTAGCATCTGTGGTTAGGTTTGAATAGAAACCTAATACATATGGAGGGCTGCCATAAGCTGCCAATTAATGGTTTGTCAGTCAAACCACAGCAGTATTCTCACTACTACGACTATACAACAAGGGAATGTATGCAGACCAATAACATCAGCCCTGTGGCTTTGTCTTAGTTCTGCTGATTTGTTGCCTGATGCTGACAGATATTTTTATATGACTTTCTCTTCTCTCTTACACAGCCATCACTGGTTCATCTTGCTGACAAAGGGCAAAATCAGTGAAACGTGTTTAAGTATACCTAGCTGGGAGATGACACTGTAGAATGACTTGTGGTTACCACCAGTAGGCTAAATGCATTTCTTAGATGAATCCACCTAAGCAGGACAGAGTTTCATATGTTGTGTGTCAACACAGCACTTTGCAGAAGCGCTAAACCAGTTTTTAATCTGAATCTGGGAGGAAATGTGTTTTGCCAGTTACAATGAGTTTGTTCTCACTCTTTCTGCATTTCCTAAGTAATGGAATCTATTTTGCAAGGTTTCTGTCTTTAGTTCACCTCGTTCTTCATCAGTCCTTTTATCTTCCCACTGATTTTTTAATTTTCTCTAGGAATAGTGACACAGTGGCAAGAAAACTATGGTGCTTTGCCCTATGAACCATCAAAAAAAAACCACATTAAAATTTCAGATCTTGAATCTTAATGATTGAAAATGATATTCCAAATTGTAAGAATACAGCTTAATTAGCCATTAAGGTCACAAGACATTTCAATGACAATTTAGAGTAGCTCAACTTTTGTCAATAAACTAAGTAGATAGGACTCCAGATGATACCTTAGGGCTATATTATAATCTTTCTCCACATATTACTTGTATTTGCATTTACAGCTGTAATTTGCCACCATATGAAACGCTTTATAAGTTTTCTGTACAAAAAAGTTTTGCTATACAAGCATACAAATGTATTCAATCAAATATGATCTGGAACTCACTGGGGAGGGTAAGTGTGGTTGACTCCAGTGTTTCTTCCTTCTTAGTTGATTTTTGATTCTAGTTATGTATAGAGCTCTAGAGATGAAAGAACTAAAGGGGTCATCAATCCATGTCTCTGCCCGAGTCAGGATTAAGTGCACCCACAACATTCTGGCAGGTGCTTGTGTGATACACATCAGCAGTGTTTGTCAATCAAATCTTAAATAATCAGTGTGAGTTTTCCAGCAACCCCCACCAGGGCATTTAACTACAGACATCCGCTAGAATAAACAATGTATATTGTACTGACAATTGTGTAACCTATGGAGCAGTGTGCATGCTTACAGCAAGAGGGCATTGGAAGGTCACTGAGGAAAAGTCATTATCTTCATCCCCAAGACCACCAGAAGGCAGAAAAGACCCCCCCTAGCAACACCGTGGCGCAGAAGCAGAGCACACCAGGAAAAGCACGTCAGCCGAAAACCAAAAGAAGATAAGAACACGGAGGGGACAGAGAAGTGGGCGAGCTGCTTTTGAGGGAAGAGAGTTCCCACAGCTCCCCAGCGCTGGTTTGCCTGTATATCGCTTGCTTAATAAATTTTTTTATTCACCATAATTGGCTTTAAGCGACTTTTGTCGATAACACTTGTCTGGCCTATTAAAACCTGCGGTGGTGGAGATGTGTGTCATCTTCAGGCAATCTGTGCCAATTCTTTTCCATCTTCACCCTCAACAGGATTTACACTAATGTCTTGTCTGGATTTTTCTTTCTGTAAATTAAGGTTGTTACTTTTTGTCATATTTTGTGGAACTGTAGAGTACATTATTTCTTTTTATTCTGTGATAGCACTTTTCCTTGCTGGAGACTAAATCCCTCAGTGAAATTACCCTCAGTTCATTCTCTTTTTCCTCATTGGATTCATGTCACTGATCCTCTGGACTGTTTTAAGCAGTTCTGTTCAAATCTTGTGATGCAACACTGTACATAGGGTCAGGAGGGTGCATTCAGAGGACAAGGGTGCATTCAAAGGTTATCTTAGCTGTAGACATGTTTCTTAATGCCTATATGATTCTTGTTTACCTATAGATATGCATGGAATCATGCTCAATATATTCATTGTAATACTGACCTTCCTTTCTGTAGAGCTGCTGTGTTCTTTTCTCCTCATATTTTTCAGATTATGTTTTCTGTTTATGTGTAGTATTTCATGTGTCTTTGTAAAAGTATTTTATGGACACCTTGAAATAAAAATGTGCCTGAGGAGGAATAGGAAGTCAGGCTTCAAAATTGTGCCATTAAGAGCTAGCAGGTGAAGTATTTATTTATTTATTTATTTATTTATTTAAACTGGAGGTTACAGTGCTGTGTTGAATTACAACAACTGGAAATTCAGCTATCTTAATTACTGGAAATCAATGAACAGTTGTCCAACTATTCTTGTTCAACCATTCATGAAGTTGGGTGAGTGCCTACCTGGCTCAAACTTTACTTAAATTTGCTCCTCTTATGCAGTTTATAAAATGACTAGATGCCCTGATATCTTGTTCCCTGGAAGAGGATATGAGAATGATCTGAATACCATAGCATGAGTTCTCTTCCTCATAATGAGACCTCTTTTTTGAATTTTCAGTATTGGCAGAAAGTCTTATATTTTCCTACTACATGTAGGTGTCCTGAAATACCCATAGTTGCATATAAAAAAAAAAGATTAAGTACATGCTACAAATATTAAAAAGTATTGGAGAAAAATCAGTAAGTGCTGACAGAAAATGAAGGGAAGGAGCAGGACGGAAGTAAGTCTTCCCTTTCAGTTCTGAAATACTGACACCTGAAGGACACTAACACAGAAAGGCTGTGACATCCTTGGGTTATGACAGAGTGCTTATTGGATAAAATTTTAACCAATCGTGAGTCATGGTGTCCCTTGTAAAAGTACCTGGGTGACATTTTTTTGGATTAGGTGATATGGAAGATCAGAACAGACAATTTAAAAGTCCCTTCAGTCTTAAAATCGTTGCGTGTACAAGAGATCAGTGAGCATACTTTTAGCAATGCCAAGGGCAAGTAATGTGGAAGGGAGGCTAAAAAGGAACATGGAAGATGGGGAAAATTCTGTACTAGTAGGCAATATGGCTTCTAAAGAGGGGAGAATGAATAACAGAGCAGAGGTTCAACTTCATCCGCTGGACTCAGATTGAAGATTGATGCAGATTTAAAAAGTGTCCATAACTCATAAATAAACATAAATATGCACACCACTACATGTATGCACACACAGACATACTTTAGTAAGTGGACTGTTTGTTTTGTTATAAATAATTTTGGAGGTTTATTTGGCAGAACTTGAAAGTAAAAAATTATGTTCACCCATGAGAGAAAGACACTACTATGACAAATACAGTGTCAAGTGTCAATAACGGTTGGCTATTTTCTTGCAGTTGTGGCTTTCTTAAAGATTAAATTAAGAAGCATCTTTTTAAAAAAATAAACACTATGTCATCATATTTCAGAGAATAGCTAGATCTTAGGTTTGGGACAGAGAAATCAGCATTTGTGATGTGTACTCCATCACAAACAGAACCTATACACTTTCATGGAAGGGCGTGTGAACCATTTCACTTGTGTGCTTCCTCTTAATAGGCAGAACCATCCTTTCTGTTGTCATAGAACAGAATATTTCAGCTGAGCTGTCAGATGAAAGCACAAGTATCTCTTCAAAAATGAGGAAAACAGACAGGTTTCATAGGGCTTGATTTTACTTCTGACCTTTCAATTGGGGATGTGAACAAAAAGAAGGGAAGGGAATGATTTTGGTGGCAATACTCCTATATTAAACCTGTTTAGTGATATGGGTCAAAAGGGGCATCCATCAATATGGCTAAGTACTCAGTGGAAAAGCTGTGGTGGTACAGCGTAGGCAGGTTACAAACCATTGCTATGCATTAGCCATCTGAGAACACTTGGAAATGCCTGCCATTATCTGCCAGGGGCAGCAATTTTTAGGAGCTACAGTGCATTATGATGAATTAGCTCTGCAGCTGAAGGTGTCACGACCCATTTCTCTCCATCTTCTTTGGGATAACATTGCAAAGCAGAGGCTTTTGTTGTTGCAGTTTCAGGGTAAGGAATGTAATTTGTAATGATGCTGTAGGGCAGAAGGGAAGAAAGTCTTAAATAGCCACCGTGCCTGTGAACAAAGCATACACTTAAGTTCAGCACTTGGCCTCCATCATGGTTACCTACTTCAGGGCATTCCTTATTCAGGAATTGTTTACATGCTTTCATGGACATTGGAGCTGAGCCATTAACACCAGTCTGGGACTTGATTGTCAGGATGCTTCTTCAAGGATTGGTGATCTGCCCTCTCACTTCTATCCCTCCATCTCCAACTCTCTATGCTCTGGCTGACCTTCTCCACTGCCATCAGCCTTAGGCTACTCTGATAGTCCTTGGCAGCACAGCTCCTTGCAGTTCCTGCCTCAGGGAAGGCACTGAGTCTGTGGTGCCACTCCATGTGACACTGGCTTGGACACTTGTATGGAGTATGAGGCCTCAATTGTTTGTACCTTACATGTGAACCTTTCTGAATAATCTCTCTGTCCCTCTTACAAATGCAGTTGATGAGGTAGTTTACATCATCTCATCTCATCTCATCTCACCTCAGTTTCTATTTATTCTCATTCTGCCTCAGTACAGTAGGTTGTGCAATGGGTGACTAATCTATACAAATATAGGCATACAGACATATTTTACTCTCGTGATACTCACAAGCACATGCACTACCACACACCTCTGCTGATGTGTATGTAAGTACTTTGGTAGTAGACTTCTTTCAGTGTGCAGCTGAACATGTTTACATTGTTTCTGAAGCAGGTACCAACAGGAAGTTTTGTTCTTCTGTTCATTTATTTGTTTAATTTTATTTTTTGTTTTGTTCTTTCAAAAGAGCCTAGAAGTTATGCATTTTAAATTACTTTTTAAAAGCAGAATGGCATCTGTCCAAGCCTGTTTCCCTAGAGCTTAAACGGAAAATAAAATACCATATTTGTTGGGCTAACTACTCAGATCGTTGCTGGCTGTTGGCTGATCTTCCAATTCAAGAAAATAACTGCATCTGGCCCTTTGATTAAAAATCTTTCAAGAAGGCTTATTTGTGCTTAAGGAGGAACAAAGCAGTCTAAAACTGGTTCCTACACTTCTGTCCTTTCTTTCAGCCTGGTGAGTGAGGGTTTTGTACAGAAACGCAGGACATTTGTGAGTAAAAGGTGGATACTTTCTTAATTTCAGAAAGTTCTTTGGAGTCCTACATCTTCTGGCAAGTTTTGTCTTTGTCCCAACAAGCAGACAAAATATGATTTCTACTTTCTGGGATCAGACCCCTCTTTAACTCTTTTAACTGGAATTTGAATCCTGCACCTGAGCAGCAGTTAGTGTACATTACCTTTCTATAGAGCAAAATAAATTGTTGGCTGAATTAACTCGTAGCACCTATACCCTCTCATGTTGATTTTTGCATCAGTAACTGCACGTCTTCAGCCCCCACTGATTTCTTTGGTAGGGATGGATATCTAGTACTGTGCAGAATGACAGCAGTAGCAACAAGACAAGAGTCATTTTTATAGGGACAGGGCTGACATGAGGACCTTCTGCCTAGATGATTCTGTAATACTCCATATGACATTTTTTCTGCTGTAAGACAAAATAAACAGTCTTAAACTGCAGACTCCTTGTGATAACAAGGTAGATGTTATGTGGACTTATTCTTTGAAATGTGAAGCATAATCTACTTTTGCAACAATAGTTTTCCATTCCTATTCACTTATTGACCTTAAAGTACTCTTTTACAAGCCCTTGGAGAGACTGATAGTCAAAAGAAAAACAGAAAATGCAGTATAGATACAAACCAAAGATATTTATTTGTTACTCCTTACTGCTTCACAAATAAGTGAAGTTGTATGGCTGGGAAGGGTGGTAAAGTGGGATATATAAGATATCCTAGTCATATTGTGCAGGGGCTGGGAGATAAATGTTGTGGTGGTGACATGAAGGGATGAGTTACAGAGCAAATGCAAGCACATGGGATCTAGGAGAAGGCATTTTGTGAAAAGAGGCAGATCTGGCTATAACCTGCCTTACTGCACACTGCCCTGTGGAAACATTCTGTTTGTGTCAGCCAGTGGCAAGTAGCCACAGACAGATGGAGTTAGTGCAGTATTGGGGAAAGGCAACCCTTCTATGGCTTTTTCTTTGTGCTAAAAGTGTTTATGCCTGAAATAGGATTGTTTTACAAACTTCTGGCATTCCCTCTACCTCAGATCTGGTTATGTATAGTAAGGAAAGGTGTGATTAAAAGAAGCACATCAAATAGACTTAAATTTCTGTGAAAATGCACTTACAGAGCATTGAAGGGAATGTCAGCTCTCCTTGCTCGAGCAGAAGAAACTTTTTGTGTCTAACCTTTTGGTGAGAAATGAGAGAAGAAAATGTTGCATATTATATATTGATTGTAATTACTTTGCTGTCTTGTATACAAAATAGCCATAGTGTCAGTGAAGGCAGGAAGGTCTGGAGAAAACAATTGGAAGGTTTTAAAGAGAGCTTCTAATGGACCAACACAGCAACATTTTTTCTGAAGTTCTGTATGAAAAATGCAGAAGAGGTTACCTGTTGGGGTAGTAACTTAAATCTTGCCACACAAGATAATGGTGGATTACATATTAACTCTTGAAGAGGTGCCTCGTATGTCACAACTATCAATGCAAGCTTGTGAAATTGCAAGTGGAAGGCAGATAAAATCATAAAAGAAGAAGGAAGGAGTAATCTTAACTGTGAAAAGCAAAAAATGTGCTAAAAAAGTTTTTAAAGCACAAAATTCCTAACAGGTCCACAGACAAAATGTCAAGGGATGAGGCAGAATAGGGGACAGTCAGCTCTTGTTTCTTCTGTGAAGGAGCAGTGGGGCAGGAATATGCCAACATTCATGTTGCAGCCAAGGCAGAAGTGAGTGGACTCAGGGAGGGGCTGTGAGCATTCTTTCCTTGGCATCTGTAACAGAGACAGCACCCAAACAAACTTGGACTTATTAAGGAGTGGTAGTGGTGCTGGTACTTTTCAAACTGCAGGGAGTTAATGACACCACAGACTTGAAGAGGAAAACCCAAACTGTGTGCTAGAGCACAAAATAGTGCTTGTGACTGCAAAGAAGTGGATGAGGTATGCATTGTTCTGTCAGGTTCAGAACATTTAAAAAGGCACAGGGACATTTAACATATCGGTGCCTGGAAAATTAGTTAAATATTTCTTAGAGAAACGTTAATCTTCCACCTGTGGGGAGAGACCTTACATACCTCTCCTGTAGGTTTTATTCTGGAGAATTGGCAGGGTGTTTGGTGAGGAGAAATGACAATGAACAAGCAGGTAGGATCATGCCATATCACTGCTCTCTACTCTGCTGTCCCAATAGATGTGTGATTTTGGGCCAGCATCTGGTATGGGGTTTCATCCTGTTTAGCTGGAGGCACTTGATGTGCATGCATTTGGCTCCAGGCCAGACTCACGAACTATGGAGTCAGTGGAGGGGCAGCCTGCTTCCAAGGAAGGAGGATTTTGTCACGGGTGGAAAATTGGTTTTTCAAAATGGTGAAATCTGTACACAGTGCAGGGACCCTGAACATGGTGTTACAGTGATCTTAAGGGATTCATCAAAGGGGTCACTTAGAGAGATCATTCTTGGCCTTAATCTGTCTGAGTCTTAAGACTGGAGAAGTTTTCTTTCTCTGTCTCAAAGGAAGTTATTGAGGAGAGACACTGTTGATGCTCAGCTATCACAGTAAAGCACTGTAGGTATTTCAGGTTTGCAAAACCTTGTGAAAAGACATATGTGGCACTAATTGGCTTTTGTTATTTTCTTAAAGCACCTTCTGAGGCATTATTCCTGTGGCCTCATTTCAGCTTCATGGCAGGTATTCATCATTAGTGCTTCTTTGCCTACTATATAAGTTTTTTTCTCAGCATTTTGAAAAGGCCTAATTTATTGTTGTAAGGATGCCTTTGGAGAAGTTCTGGCAGTTCTTGCAAGAGCTGTCTAAGATGTAGTGACGCTTGGCTATCAACAGCATTTGCAGAGGTAGGAGAATAGCCATTGTATTGTCCACCTGCTTGCCCAGGGTCAGGGACAGATAGATTACAGCTAATTAAAACAAAACGACAATGACAATGGTCCCAGCCTGAACACAGCACATCTCATATACAGGCAGATCAGGGGTTAGCATTTCTGGGTTGTATTTGCTATTAAGTCCTTTTCATATCCTTCCAAAGATCAAAAAAAGGTAGCTACATTTTTCTTTTCCTGTCTCCATGAAGGATGGCCCCACACATCTTCCTGCTTCCAGCTACAAAGTTTGATTCTGCTTGGACCAGGACATGAATGTAGTCTGAAGCAGGGCAGGAAGGAGGGACTTAGAGATGTGCCTCAGCAGGGGTAACTGTCACCATCATGTCTCATCTCCACACACAGAGAAGTTTTCCAACAAGGTGCTAACTACTGTGATATGTGAAAGCAGAAGTTCAACATATCTCTCTTAAAAAAACCCCAAACTGATGAGTAATGAAGGCTAGCTACTGCTATTGTTATAATTCAATTATCTTCAGTACCAGAAAATCAAGTCTTCTGTTGAGCAGTTTCCTCTTTTTCTGTCTCCCATATCACCGCAGCAAAGACAAAATACATAACATTCTGTACTTATGGATAATAACTGCATCTGAAAGCAGCTGTGGGAGATCATTACAGTGGAGTCAAGGGATCTGAGATCTGCCATTGAGCTCCTAGGATTATGTAACAAGATATTTCTCTGTAGTTGGAATTATATCACTAAGTGATTTCAGTTTTATTTCTGAAGCTATTATTTATAAATGGAAATAATAAATATGTGCTTACCTGAACAAAATGTCTTAGGATCATAGAATCATAGAATCATTAAGGATAGAAAAACCTCCAAGACAGTCAAGTCTAACTTTTCACCAAAAATCACCATGTCTAAAACACCATAGCTCTAAGTGCCACATTCAGTCCTTTCTTGAACATTTGAAGGGATGGTGACTCCACTGCCTCTCTGTGCAGCCTTTTCCAATGCTTGACAATGCTTTCTGTGAGGAAATTTAGGTCTAACCTGAACCTTTTCTAGTATGGCTTGAGGCCATGTCCTCTTGTCCTATTGCTGGCTATCTGGGAGAAGAGACCAACTTCCACCTGCCTACAAGCTCCTTTTGGGTAACTGCAGAGAGAGAAAAGGTCTTCCTTGAGCATCCTTTTCTCTAGGCTGAACAAATACCACTGCCTCAGCCACTTCTCTTAGCTTTTACTCTCTGGACCCTTCTCCATCTCCGTTGCCCATCTCTGAACATGCTCCAGCACCTCAATGTCCTTCCTGAACTGAGGCACCAGAACTGGGCCCAGAACTTAAGATGCATCCTTTCCAGTGCTGAGTACAGGGGGACAATCAGTGCCATTGATAGCATAGGGTTAAAATGTTTTTAGAAGCATA
>VZTJ01003332.1:79862-124313 GCA_013397795.1 Orthonyx spaldingii
GAAAAAAATGTATACACTAGAACAATGTTAAGGTTGATGATTAACATATGGTTGAATAGCAATTATGTCAAGCAAACACATAAAATGAAATCTATCCCGAAACCAGCCCGGGACTTGATTTGGGTCTGATCCCCTGGTCCCCAGAGCGCTCTCAATAAAAGCACCGGCATAATCATTTGTGGTTATGTTTTTCCTACGCTAACACCATGGTCTTGATAACCACACTATTGCTGATACAGGCCAGGAGACTACTGGCCTTCTTGGCCATCAGGGCACACTTCTCGCTTGTGTTCAGGCACTGTTGACCAGCACTTCCAAGTCCTTTTTTCCCAAGGCAGATTTCCAGACACTCTGCCCCAGCCTGTAGCACTACACAGGGTTGTTGTGACTCAAGGGCAGGACCTGACCCTTGACCTTATTGAGCCTCATGCAATTGGCCTTGGCCCATTGATCCCTCTGCAGAGCATTTCTGCCCTCCAGGAGATCAACACTCCCACCTAACTTAGTGTCACCTGTGAACTTAGTGAGGTGCACTCAATCCCCTCCTCCAGATAATCAATAAAGATATTAAACAGGACTGGCACCAATACTGACCCCTGGGGGGTTCCACTAGTGACCAGCCACCAGCTGGATGTGACACCACTCACCTCCACTCTCTGGGCCTGGCTGTGCAGTCAATTCTTAAGTGAGCAAAAAGTGCACCTCTCCAGGCCATGGGCTGCCAACTTTTCCAGGAGAATGCTGTGGGAGATGGTGACAAAGGCTTTGCTGGACTCCAGGTAGACAACATCTACAGCCTTTCCCTCATCAGGCAGTCGGGTTTCCTGGTCACAAAAGGAGAGGTTGGTCAGGCAGGACCTGCTTTTCCCAAACCTGTGTCAGCTGTGTTTCATCCTCTGTTTTCCTGTATGTGTCTTGCAACAAACTTTCAGGGGCAAACACATGCAGAAAATCATTTTATAAGACTTTTATTGCAAAAAAAATTCTCTTCACATGAACATGAAACACTTCAATATTTCAGCCTTGATGATGAGCTGATCAGTGCATCATTCTGTCACTTGATAACACCATAAAACTATAAAAGGATAGACATATACCCCACAAACTAGTATGTAAGCGGACAGAGACACAGATAATTTTCTTCACTGCAAAGGCTATAAAAATGGTCACAATGCATTAGACCAAAGATCCATCTAAGGCAGGATTCCTTTTCCAGTTGTAATCAAAACCAGGTATGTAGAGGAAATAAGGACCGAAGAAAACATATGTGAAATTTTCCCCAGGGTCCAATTATTTTCAGCTTGGAAACTCCCGTGTTTAGAACTGGGATGAGTTTATTCTTCCAGCTTACTAAATATCCCACAACTGGACATAGGAGAGTAGATGATAAGTGGAAAAGCTTTAAGCCTGTCCTACTGTGAAGACAATACTTTAATAACTCATAGAAACAGATACCACAATGATGAGGGAGTTTAGAAAACCCAGTCATGTATATAATTCTGTAGTTAACATGTTTTGTAATGGAAGTTGTGATTACTGGGTAAAATAGAGTATAGCTTGCAATGACTAAAATGGCTAAGAATGTGATCTCTAAGCATCTTCCTTAGTAGTTCAATGACTGTCAAAAAGGCTGATGTCTACTTTCTTATCTATGAGCCACTCCCTGTACTTCTAATCATAAACTGTTTACTCAAAGAACCCCTCCAGAAAGTTCAAATAAACAAATCAACTGGTAAAGTGGTAGCTGCATGTGAGTGCCTGGGGAGAGGGATGTTATAAATGCTGGGCTCAATATATTGTTTGAGAAAGTTGTAGCTAGTCACCCCATTCATCATAGTGACAGCAATACTGACAGCTCTCTGCAGTGCTTCATCTGTGAAATGATGGATCAGCAATGAGGGCTGGCTGGCAGGAGGCACTTGAAACATCCAAGGCTTTAAAAGTCTACTTACTTTGTCATGCTTTATTCGTGCTGCATAATGGACAAGCACAGGCAGTGTGCTGAATTATAGGCTTGAGCCTTGAGACCCTGGCCAGGGATAATTTTCCTAAATCTGCAGAATTCTTTCCTTTTCAGATGCAATAGCAAAGCCTGTGGCGGAAGTGGGGAATGCGAGACCTCTTCAGGGCCTGGCCACTCAGAGGTATTTGAAGTCAGAACAGAGATGCAGAGCAGTTACTTAGGACAGCAGGAGAGGCCAGACTTATCTGTGATTTGCATTTGGAAGAGAATTGGCTTGGATGTAGATGCTGATGACCACAGATTACTTAAAGCTATAAAAGTCTATGAACTGTGTGCAGAGAGGCAAATTAATGGTGATATAAATCTAATGGCTAGTGTAGTTCAAAGAGCAAGTGAAGTTGCAGTGCCATGACAACAGCAGATATATTCAGAGATAATGTGAAATAGACTTTAAAATTTGGCAAAGATAGGTTGAATAAAAGTTATATGTGCAGGACATGAGTGAAGTGCTCCCTGACCACACCATGGTATTAGGCTTTTTCATCCTTATTGCTGTGAAGCTGATAGGAGACTTGTTAAAGCAGAGCAGTAACAGATCCAAAGCTGTATTTAGGTTAAGGGTCACTGTCAGTGCTTTCATTACAAAACTTGTTCCTCCAGGTAATGTAGTACTGCAATAAAAATACTCACTTTGGCCTGATAGGTGCTGTATGGCAGTTTGGTCCAGGAGCACAAAGAGAGCAGTGAAACAGCCCAACCAGAAGTCTGCTGAAGTCAAGGGCAAGGCTTTTGTTTGCTTTCTGATCAGGCTCCGTGTACGGTGAGTGGCTGTGAGATGAATTAGCAATGCTGAATATCCAGTGTCTGCAGAGCATGAACAGTGCAAGTTTTCCCTACAGGGACTATTGTCTGAGCACACTACCTTTATAAGATGCACACTAAGTGAGCACATTGCCGAAACATGACACAGATCTTGGTCAGTTAATAATTTCACCTTCCCCTTCCCTTAAAACACATACCTATAGCGTGAGCAGGGGCCAGTCAGCACAGCTGCACAGAAGGCACAGATCAGACCATTGTTGGGATCCATCACTCCTGACACTGGGAAAGGGGTGAAAACATCTAAGTTAGGATTTAAGTATTTGCTTATTTGCCCTGAAGCCAGTGCAAAGAAGAAGACAATTTCAAAGGTGAGCTGTGATATGGAAGTGTATGGTTCCAAATTTATTATCTCAGTCCAGTGGCTGAAGTGAAGTAGGGTTACAGAGGAGTCGCTAGTAAGGCTCTAAACAGTCCTTGTCCTGCAGAGGACCTTCCCAGAACCAGCTCCACCATGGTTTCTTACATGAGAGTCCAGCTGGAATAGGTCCAGGTACTCCGTGGAGGAAGTTTTGTTCAGGTTTTTTGAGGCTTGAGTGGCTTGAGTTGTGGTTCAGCATGCGATTGGCTGAAGAGATGTTCACAACTTCATGAGAGTGGGAGGTCCTCCAACTGACAGGGAGATTCCTGTGGTATAAGACACAGAAAATGGTGATTCTTCAGCCAATCAAGTCTTCCTCATGAAATACAACCAGGGCAGTAAAAGCACTGTTTTTCAATCTCCTTAAGTTTTCAGATCCCTAAAGTATATGGAGATTGAAGATACAGACAACTGTATACTGCATTTAAGACAACAAATATAGACTTGTTTCTCTTAATAACCTTTTTTTCTCAGGTGTGCTTAGTCTGCGGGCCTTAAAGGGTGTGCAGATCACACACTGAGAATCAGCTCCTTGAAATGGATATTCTAACAGGAATGAATTATTCTTATGTGTCATAATATCTGATTTACTCTAAAGTTTAATCAGACTGAAGTAAATGTCAGAATTTAAACTGGACATGACACATCAAGGTGTACTCGCAGCCCAGAAAGCCAGGCATATCCTGGGCTGCAACAAAAAAGGGATACCTGGGAGGTCAAGGCGGATTCTCCCCCTCTGCTCTGCCCTTGTGAGACCCCACCTGAAGTGCTGTGTCCATCTCTGGGGCCCTCAGCACAAAAAAGATATAGATCTGTTGTAGTGGGTCCCCAGGACGGAAACAAAAATGGTAAGAGGGAACACCTCTCCTACGTGGACAGGCTGAGAGAGTTGGGCTTGTTCAGACTGCAAAAGAGAAGGTATCTCTGTTCTCCCTCTCTGGGGAGGCCTTGTTATGGCCTTACAGTAAACTTAAAGGGAGCTTATAGGAAAGATATGAACATACTTTTTAGCAGGGCCTTTTAGCGGTAGGAGAAGGGGTAATGGTTTTAAACTAAAAGAGGATGGATCCAGACTAGATTTAAGGAAGAAATTTTTTATGATGAGGGTGGTGAAACACTGGCACAGGTTGCCCAGGGAGGTAGTTGATGGTCAATGCAGCATCCTTGGAAGTGTTCAAGGCCAAGTGGGATGGGGCTCTGAGCACCCTGATGTAGTTGAAAATGTCCCTGCTTATTGCAGGGATTTTGTATTAGATAACATTAAAGGTCCCTTCCAACTCAAACTATTCTATGATTCTGTGATTAGCTGTCTCCCAAATAACTGAAGCATGAAAAGAGTTACCTGGCTGTGAAGATCTGCATCATCTTTGGGTTGGAGTCTAGTCTTGCTATTTTATGAGAGCAGGAATTAGATATGTGTGGTCCTGAGCAGTGTGGTGGGTACCCTGTCCTGGCGCTTGTACAAAAGAGCTGGTCCATGATCTCTTGTGTGGTTTGTGCTGCTGAGCTAGTGACCTCAGCCAGAACTTTGCTACTGGAGAAGCGCTCCTCTCTTTGTGGTCTGATTTTAAGTCATTATTTCATCTGAAGTAAGTCAAACTAATAGGGCTGTGGAAAAAAAACTACAGTGGCTGGTTTTACTCATTCAAACCCCATAAACTGACCTGACATAGAGTTCAAATTGTGATCTGTCTGTCAGAAGAGGTCAGTTGTGCCCAAGGGTGGGGCATGTTTGTAATGTGGCACTGTATTAAAGCTTTATCATGCTTTAACATGTATGAAGACTAGTTCTGTTTGTGGTTTTATCATTTTTCTGGATGTAATCACGTTTGTTTCTATGACAGTGTGTTTGGCGGCAGGGATATATTTTAATTAATCTGTATTTCTTGGTGTTTTTTTTTTAATTTGACTTACAAGACATGAAGAGGAAAAAAGTTCAACGTGAAACGTAATTTAGGATAGTTAGGTTTCCAACTTGGAAAGTTCCGTGAAATTAGTTATTTGATCTATAATCCCATTTTCAACTTTGTGTTCTGGTATTTTCAGAGCTACTGATAATTTGTGTATTCTAAAGCAACTGATGCATTTTTTGGCACTGGATTTGTATATTTCTGCTACCTCTCTGTTTTTATAAAAGAACAAGTAATGCTATTTTTGATCTTGTATTTTAATTTCCAGAGGATATGTATTTACATAGACAGTTAAGTATGGGGTTTGCTTACTGCTTCATCATGCTAACAGGAATAGGAAAGAACAGTTGCAAAATTAATCCAGTTTATCATTTGTTCAATCTGGTCACCCGCCAGCCTGGTGAAGACCTATGACATTTTCTGAAATGTGTTGTTTAAGTATGTTCAGGACTGCTGCAATGTACAGAACTGCTGGGAGGTGGACAGAATGTCCCACTGAGAAACCTTAAGACCATGCTTTACATTCCAGATACACTGCTACCATTATTCTGTGTTGGCATTAAGCAGACCTACTTGCTGGGATCACAGTCCTATTTGTCAACTCAACAGAAATATGATAAGAAACTGATTGAAGAGAGGGATCTGACTCAAGGCTGTGGATCTGCACACCTTCCACTAATCAGTCTGGAGCTGAAATGCGTCTTTTTCACCTCTACATGAAATTTGTGGACCAATGACAGACAAAACATACTGTCTTTAAGAAGTACTTGTCTGGCAGTACCTAGAAACTAGTGCATTTTTACATTTGGTTCCAATAATATCAAAAGTTTAAACATCATTAAAAAGTAGCTTTTTGCCTTTTTCTCCTTTAAATTAAGAATTTAAAGTGTATGCAGGTTTGCAATGTAATTAATAGACACTTGGGCAATATTACATTTTGTAGAGTTACTTGTAACTGTGGCCTTATAGCCATTCAGTTCTTTTATTCTGCTATGTCCTTATGACACAGTAAACAGCACAGCATACACCAAAAACATGCTTGTCATTGGTATAGCTACTTACATCTTACCTCCCATTCATCATGCATGAAGTCATATAAGTTGTAAATGTGACGACAGTATATAATAAGGCCAAAAATTTTGTGTTGAAAATATCAGAATTTCAGGCATCAACAATTCAGAGAGATGAAAGAAATTAGAAGTATGGGGGCTTGTGGAACTTAAATCCATTATTTGTACATGTGCTTTTATCTTTAATCAGAGACCCACTAAACACTCCTAACTTCTTAGACTCACTGAAGTATGAGAACAGTCAGCATCTCTGAAAACAGTGCCTATGATAGACCATGAACTCTTCCTCATAACAAAACCTTAAGGCACTGGTTTTAACACTGCAATACATGGATGCAGGCTCTTTAACAGAATCCTTAAAAAGGAAATCCCTTGTAGAGATGCACTTTGGTGTTTGAAACTGACTGTGTGGGGCATGGGCGGGCCCAACTCTCTGGGTGCAGGTTGGTGGAGATGTGCCATGTAAGATGTACAACCAACACCACAGGACAGTAGAGGGTGAAAACAGATGTGGGCCCGCTCTGCACAATTTGCTGATTCTTTCCCACCCACCACAATAGTATTGTATTGGGCTGTGGAGTCAACAGGACTCACAGTGCTGTACTGGGTAGTGACAAACTCCCAGTTCCTTGTGGAACAGTGAGCACTGGGTTTTACTGCAGGGGTGGAAGTCCCGGAAGACCTTTTGGAGAAACCATTATCACCTCTAGGGAATACCAGTGCCAGGACACTTCTTCTGTGATGTCCTGTGGAGATTCCTATCATGCTTACTGCAGGGGTGAGAGATGGGTGTCAACACTCTTGTTGACACCACATCCTTGGGGGCACCTGAGATAATCCCAGCACTGTAGTAACTGGCACACACCCCACTATGGTTTTTGGAAAGGTGCAACTCATAAGGAATGTTTTAGATTATATGCCTGTGCCTTTGCCATTACAGTATTTGCAAAACCCACAAAAAGTTACTTAGTTCCTACACACATATATTTTACATATTACAATACACAGGGAGTAGTAGAATCAGGTAATAAGTTTATGACCAAATGATATTTCTCTGATGCATACTATTTCATGCTAATGTAGGAAAGGAGAAAAGACCAAGAGATACTGCCTCTCACCAGCATTGCAGTAAGACTGCAAATATGAAATACAGAAAATGTATTTATATCCCTCATCTATCTAATTCAGAGCTATCTGACATGAAAAATTCAGACAGAGTCCTCCATTTGGGACTTTTCCAAGCTTGGCCCATATCCCAGTCAAAGACATGCATACTTGAGTTGGAAAACCTGAAAATCCAATTTAAAATAATGCATTTTAGCATATTTCTGTGGTTATAAGAAGATTCTGAGTAGTTGTTATTCAGCAGGGGAACAAAATCCCCTTTCAAAACTGTGTATGCCACAGAATGGAACTGTTATCCAGAGGTCAGTTGTCCTCTATGCTTTTATTTACTTTTGGGGTGATTTTCAGTTACTGTAGGCTCAAGCCCTTGGGATGTGAAAATTGTAATTAAAAGAGTGAATTTTTATGAGGAACAATGAACGGTAAGTTACACATCACAAAATGTCTGGATAAGGAAACAGCATCTAAGCATGTCTACTCAAAGTATGATTCAAATTTTCTTTCCATTAAATAGGTCAAGCCGTGAACTGAGACTCTAGAGGACTTGCTAAGTTTTCAGGAGGTTTAGGCTCAGTTTACTAGATGTCTATGCGAGTTCCATCTCCATGAGTTTGGATTACAAACATCATTGGTAGCATCATATGGCTTCAGCCCACTGATGCTTGAAGAGAAGCAATGGCAGCAGTAAGGAATTGAGTACTGCAGTGTCCTCTGTCACAGTAGGTTTTTATGCATACACCTCCACTTCTGCCTTTTAGAGTGGCTCCTTTTGACACAAAGTCTTACCACATGGACTTAGTTTGGCTCACAACTGCAAGGAGCAGAGTTTCATTTTTAACTTTCCCTAAAACAGCTGCTGTACTTTCAACTCCTTTAAATCAGAGGCTTCTGCAGCTGCATATTCCAGGGATGCAGAAGGCTGGTTGTGTTCTCAATATTTCTTTTGATGTTAGGCAGCTCAGGATAAGATAAAATTGTGAACACTCCTTGGGTTATAACTTGAATTTACAATCTTGACAGCTCTGTTCAGGCACAGCGCCAAAAAGCTCTTGGTACATTTAAACAATGATAGGACGAAGTGATATTGTCTCCTAAGGGACAACAGAAAACAACTTGGCCTTTCAGAAACGTTACATTGATGTGCTTTCCTAGGAACATCAAGTCTAAGTGTGGCAATCTCCTGGTAAAGCATCTCCAGGGATCTCAGTTGACAGAAAGGTATGACACAAAACTGCTTGATGGAATGAAAATAAGGAAAAATAATGAAAATGGGAAAGCAGTTTCCCATTAAATAAACCATAAATCTGCAGGAATAATTTCTCTATAGGAAAAGGGATTCTTTGTTCATTAAAGAGCAGTTTGAAGGGACACTTTCATAGTAATTGTTATGTGATGTAAGTGCATGATGGACTCTCAGCGTAATCTAAAACTTGTCGTTGTCAGATAATACCAATGTATTTGTCATTTTTTATTTTTACAGCAGTCATTTCTGTTTCATCTTGGGCAAAATGAATATCAAACTCCAATCTTGTAAGTCATGCCTCTGCATCAACAGTGAAAGGCTAAACAAGGAAAATATGGGCTGAATAAGGCAGGTAGTTTTTACGAAAAGAGGCATAGATAAAGACAGAGGTGCTCAATGCTGTCTTTTCCTCACTCTTTGCTGGTGGACTTCCCAGAGGCAGAATTTAAGGAGGGTGAGAACAATCAGCAAGTGGACGAAGATTGAGTCAGGAATTACTTGCACAGACTCAACACCTACAGGGTTGTGGAATTCCAAAGTCTGCACCTAAGGCTGCTGAGACAGCTGGCCAAAGCCTACATAAGGTCACCTTCAAGCATTTTTGAAAGGCTGTGGAGAGTTTGGGGACAATACTAGCAACTGAAGAAAGGCAAATATCAGATCTGTCTTAAAAAAGAAGAGGAAAGGTGATCTGGGGAACCTCAGCGAAGGCAAGTCTCACTTTGCTTCCTGAAACAATCATGACATGCATTCACTTGGAGGACATCCCTTGCTGTGTGAAAGAGAAGGTGATTGGGACTGCCAGCACCATTGACCAGGGGTGAACCAGGTCTGAGATAGCCGGTTACCTTGTGTGATAAAGTGTTTGTGGACAAGGAGAGAACATGGGATATAAATTTGTCAAGGTTTCCAACAGTGTCCCACAAGGTCCTTGATTCCATGCTAGAGATTAGAGTCTGGGTGGGTAAACACCTGGTTGACTGGTCAAGATCAGAGATGGTGGTCACTGGGTCAAATCTACCTGGAGGCTTATGCCTCATGGGGTCTTTCAGGATCTCCTCTGGGGCCTTTCCTTACTACCATTTCTAGTGGTGAACAGGGGAAGTCACAAGAGCACTCTGTCACGTTTGTAGGTAACACCAAGGCTGTGGGTCTGGGGTTAGTTCACCTGGAGCCTCATGGTACCCAACAGCACCTCACTGCTGATGGAGAGGGGATCAATGAGACAGGGACAAGCTTTTTATAGCAGTGCTTGGCTGCATGCAAGAAACTACTTTTGCTTTCCAATGATAGCAGACAAGCCCTGGAGGAGCTACCCTGTGTGCCCTGTCATCTCCACTTTTGGAGGCTGCAAACCTAGAGCTGAGTGACTGCTCTCTGCAGGTGATGAAAAAGAGGCCCTCTGGGGCCCCATTCCCGACCACTGCTCTGGGAATAGCTCTATGTTTTTATGAAGCAGAGAACAATAGAGCATTGTTTTTTAAAGTGCAATTGAAGGTTTCACATCAGCACAGGTCTGATTATGCAGTAGATGGAATTTTTAGTGTTTGCTTTACTAAAACATTTCATCATTTTAGGCAGTAAATGGGGTGAATCAGACCTATGATCAAAATGCTGTTACTTTGCAGCAGTGAAGACAAGGACAACCCGCTCTCTGTGGTCTGCATGTCAGGTGCCATGGTCTTTGCTTAAACTCATTTACACCTTTGTAATGCCATTGCAAAACTGCTACCATCCTGATTGCTCAGTCCTTTCAATCTACTTTGAGGGAGTGGAAATCAATACATAAAACTGTAGTCCCACATTTTTTTCTCTGGCAACTGTGAAATATTAGCAATTTCTAGGAAAAATTACCCTGTTGGCTTTTTTTCTTTGCTTGCCCAAAACTGAAAGAAGTATGGGTGAATAAACATTTGAATATCTTTCTGAAACTAGCCACTCCTCTCCTTGGAGACTTTGCCAAAGATGTAAGGGCCATTGCCCTGATTTCTGAGTAATTTCCATGGCAATATTTTCTCATTCATATTTTGGTTTTGAGTTATCAGTCTTGTTACATATCTTATTATTCAGCCTTATCTAGACAGAGAATTTTCCATAGTGCAAGGTCTATCTCTTTTGGTATACCCAGGAGATTTTACAGTGGTAGCTATCATACTAAGCAGCAAGCAGAGGTCAGTAGATTGATTTGCTGTGGCAATAGAGAGAAGGCTGATATTGATAGGCCTAACTGAGGGCTCATACTTCACCCAGCAGGCTTCAGAAGGCTGCTTGTTATTTCATTTTTTGGCTTAGAATAATGTGATAAATGACCTCTTGTCTTGCTTTGTGTCTTTCTTTGCTCCATTTATTTGTTGTCATCATGCTCCCATGAATATTTCATCATTATTTCTACAAAACATTGCCCAGCAGGTTACATGAACATTAGTGTTTAAGAAAACAGAATTTGTCAGTACCACGCTTTTGAAGGGGTTTACCATTTATTCATAGCAGAAGGGTGGAGAGGGTCATAAGAAGCTCACTGACTTAATGAAGAGATGAAGGAGGAGTTAGTGAAAGAAAATAGAGAGAACTGATCATTCTGCAAGCTGTTGTAGGCAATATAATATATGCATGCACACCATTTTTTTTTCTTGCTTACTGTAATTGTGACACTGTGTTATATCTTTATAAAACACTTAGGAAAGACTCTGCAGATTCATTGACTTCATTGCCCATGACTGAAAAGAAAAAGAAAAGCATTGTACATACAACTTATTCAAGGCAGCTGGAAGAACTGTGCATTCTGTGGCAGAGCAGTTCTGGAGAGAATGAAATACTGCAACAATAAAGGTCTTGATGATATTGTGGCTGCGTTAGTCTAGGAGAGGTCATCTGCACATACTTTTTACATTGTAATGATTGAATGCAGAGTTTGGCCCTTAATTCCCAGTTATGCCATTTCCCTGCATTCATATACTTGAGGTGGTTTAGAGGCTGAATATTAAAGTACATGACAAAGAGAAAATGTTTTGTAAGCTCAGTTCTATGCTTTGCAAAATATTAATTTTCTCTGTATGTCATGAACTGTGCAAATTCATATATTCTGTGGTTATAAACTGGTAAGCTCCTGGAGAAGAAATTCTCATAGAAGGTGGGACAAAAAGAGGTGAGATTTTTAAAAGGTGGGGGGGAAGGGAAATATTTGAGCTTTATTTAGACAAAAGAATTGAGACATAGCTGCAGGTCAGTGTAATGCTTTCAAACAGTTGCTGGTTTTCAGATGGGTATATTACTTTTGGTGTTGCAAGGGTAAAGAAACTGTTCCTCAACAGCAGAAGTTCCAGTTCTGTTTAAGTGCAGGACTTATTTTATGTGCTTAGTTGGGATGAGCCATAATTCTTCCCAAGCCTGGTGTCAACATCGCATTCCTGATTCCTAACTCACCAGCTGGATTCTCCACACATTTGTACTGGATTAGAGCTATCCTTGGTGCCTAGACCTCAGCCTCCCACTGCTTCTGTTAAATATATGGACTATGCATCTACTCATATTGCAAAGTATCTGTGGGGACACCTCTATATGCATTGATGTACAAAAGTACATACAGGCTTTCAACCCTATGTGTGCAAAGTCAAACCATGCACACAGTTGTGTCTAAAGACAACACAAAATTATTAGGCCAACTCAAGCAGAAGTTGAGTTCATAGGCTAGTTAGTGCCACTCGTAGAAAAGCTTTGTTTTCCTAAAGCTCTGCCAGTTCTCTTCCTTCAAATATCAGTGTCTTAGTTTGAAGACAGGTGTCTGCTAAGGAAGGCAGGAGCCTCCCTTGGAATAGGAAATGTAATCCCCTTCCCTTCGAATTAGTATAATTTTGAAATTAAAGGGGCTTTCAGGAATGTTGTGGGAAAAGGAATAACAGTTGTTTACTAATATATATATATCTCAAGACAGACAAACAACAACAATGGCAACCACAACAAACAAGAACAGAGCAAACCCCCAGTCCAGTCTCTTCTTGCTCCCTGTTAGCAATTGGGCAGGACGGGTGCGATGGCTCCTCCTCGGCTGCAGGGGGCGCTGTAGCGCAGGTCTCGGCTGTCTCTCCCCGGCAGTGATGGCAGGCGCGGCCCCAGGAGGGATGGAGCCTGGACTTCTTGTAGGCAAAAACCCCGAAGCTGCAGCAGGGGTCCGGCAGGGCTGGGCAGGGCAGGGCAGCCCGACTCCCAGGCCACGGCTGGCAGGGGCTGGCTCCGGGAGAGGCAGGCAGGCAGCAGGAGCCAGGAAAACTCCACAGTGGGGACAAGCAACAGCAGCTTCCCTCTCTTCTGAATGCCGAGAGGCAAAGAGGGCGAGCTACTGCTCCCCTTCCTTTTTCCCAGCCCAGCTGTCCCGAGATCTCTGCCTCCTTCAAGAGGGAATGTCCAAATAAGGGAAAAGATAATTACAAGTTTTTTTTACTCGACTGGTCTTTCTATTGTTTTTCCTAAGCACCCAGTCGTTATGGTGTCTTAGCAACGTATGGGCAAAAAATTCCCTAAGATAAGAGAAACAAAAAGAAGGATTCCAAACCCCAACAATCAGTCAGAGCCTAATATGTGGCATCTGATATTTTAGGTGGGCTAGTTAGGCTTCAGTGGTTTAATAAGGCAGAGATCCTTAATACAATTTGTGACTTGCGTGTGGCTGAGAGATGAAGGTTTTCCTTCCAGATTTGCTCTACATATTGACAGGAAATACTTGTCCCTAAGTCACACCGTGGTGCAGTTAACTCCAACTCAAGGCTGATGGCACTGTACCTGTAAACAGCTCTTTATCTTTCTGTGACATTTTGCAAGTCAAGACCAAATATATACGGAAGAATAAACCTCAGCAAAGCACAGTGGAAATATATAGATGTACTAAAATAACTGTAGGGAGGATGGAATATCTGTGAATGCAATGGAATGGATGGAATGGATGGAATACTGGTGCAGGTGGAAGATACTGAATAACATATTTTAAAAAAAGAAAAATAAAAAGAAAAACAGAGAAAAAAAAGAGAAAAAAGTATAAAAATGGTGGGATAAACCCTCTACTGGTGCAAAATGTTGTAACACCATTTGAATGCAACAGACTTTCATCAAAAGCATGCTCTTACGAAGCAGAGGACTCTGTTTCACAAAATGCTTCTGTTCTGTATCCTTAATGATTAATGAGTTATTCCTCACAGTGAATCCACAAAAACAGATGAAAACCATTTTTGCTCCCCGTTTTCACACAGCATTGTCTTCCACCAGTGAGGTAGTAGCAAAATATAATCCTGATGCACTTATCACATTCTCCAGTTTTACCCAGTTTAGAGACATTGACAGTGTTTTTCCCTTCAGCTGTGATAAATAGAATGCTGTAGAACCCCATTATATTGATTTCCATCTTCCATCCAGCACCCTATTTGCTCTCTTTTGGAGACTCAAGCAGAGTATTACTGAAAAAGTTTAGCTAATTCATGTCTTTATTTCTTTTTCATTGAAGAAGCATTAATTCACTAGCAACATGTCAGTAGAAAGCATGTTCTGAAGCTTCAGAGAAATTCAGCAAAGCACCAGGGATCTATAACTTCTGCTGGGGAAAGAGCTGAAATTTGTAGCCACATCCCTAACAGATCCATTTACGGATTAGGTAGAGATAATAGGAAAAGAGCAGATTCATATAGCTGTTCTTCAAGATCAAACCTATGACCAGGAGGTAATTTTAATTTATTGCAGAACAGTGGAAACCAGTTTCTACAAACAGTGAATCAGACCCTCAAAGGGGTTAAGTCAGTACATCCCACTAAAATGTGTATGTTTTAGACAGACTTTTACACAGTATTAATAACTGGTAGTGTTAAATGGAGCGTTACAGAGCATGTCATATCATTGCTTCATCACTTTTGTTAGAACCCACATTGCAAAAACCAAAAAAATTGCTGAATCACACGTTGTCCAATTAGCCTCTTGAATTATTACTGTTTTTATATTTCACAGTTCTTGGAAATCGATCTGTGCTAATCTATCTCTGACTAGTTGCAGATCTAGGCTTAAAATTGGGCTGTTTTTTAATCCACTGATAAATACTCAAATTCAAAGAGGTAGATCAGTGTAAATACATTCTGTTTTTGTGATTTTTTATTACTTATTCTGAAATTAACTGGGGAGTGGAGCTGTAGCACTGTTTCACTAGCAACTTCAGGATTTTTGAAGAAGATGTAAAAGACCACATGAGCCTACTCCTTACCTGTGCCTTCTGGAACAGCATAGCTTAAAGTTTTGTGGAAAGCTTCTTTATCACAGGTTTTTTGTAGACCAGATAATCTGGGGATGCTGCAAACTGTTTAAAAGGGTGGTGGTGGTATTCTCCTTGCTCTCCAATCTTCACACTAAAAGTTTAATAGAAATAACACAGGAAATGGTGCAAACACCCTCGCTGCTCATGTTTCTACTTCTTATCTCAAAGGGAATCTGGAAATATAGGATGTTCCAAAGTATTGAACACAATATATTTAAAATTGAGCAGAAAAGTAGTTTCTCTTTGAAAGATAACTAATAAAGGAAAGCTTGTGAGTTCATAAATACATAAATTCTTAGACAGGTTAGACTTTAGTTGTTACATTAATGATCTTTGGCGGTTGCTCTCTAGAAATTCCTGAAGGGTAGGAAGTGAGTTAAATTTAACTGGATGGGGTTAAAAGGCCTTTCCTTAGTGGCAAATTATTTTATCACAGAGTATGTTAGAAGTTTGTTTCTTAGTATTCATCCAAAATCTACAGTATTGAGCAAGATATTGGTCTAAACATGCCTGAGGCCAAAGGCAGGATAACAACTTCTATAAAATTGTACTTTTGCTAAGTTGTCCTGAGACTGCAAGATGAGCATTTTCTCTTTTTTAACTGTTTGTTTTTCATTTCTGGATTAAAAAAAAAAACCCCAACACTCTAGAAACTCACTTGCACAGCAAAATTAAATGCATTTTTCTTGTGGCTCTCCTTTCCACTGCTTTCATGAAGGAAGAGGACCACGTGATCTTGGTGGGGAGCAGTAACACTGAAAGTTCTGTTCTCATACAGAGGCATTGCCCTTCTCACGTCATCATAAAATTACATCACAATAGCATGGTGTCAAGAATGTTTACATGTTTGATATTTTTGTAAGGCTAATGCTGATGCTGCTTCTACAGTATTATTATCTCTCTTTCTTGGGAAAAGAAAAAAGCCAGAGACCTGGAGTACAGATGTTATACAGAACCAAGATTCAAAGGAAAAATGTAATAGATGCATGCTAAGACTAACATGGCTTTTCTTGTTTCTCAGGTTCCTAGCAGAGTTAAACATCCCAGATTGCAGATGTTGGTTTGACCTTTGGCTAAATTAGCCACTATTCAAGCAGCAACTGAAGAGCATCCCATATCTCTCAACTAAAATGTGTTTTAGAGTTGTAAGCTCCTTTTCTTTTGCTCCACTCTCTACCCCCTCCTTTCGTTTTGGGATCTGTCTTTGACAAATATGTGCTCTCGAGCTCTGAACTGGCAGGAGTGAGATAGTTTTACAAATTAGAGGTCATGATTATGGTTGGGTCCCTTTTATGGCCACTTTGTTGATCTTTAGGATGGCCTTGTTTCCCCTAAACTTAGTGTTTGAGTCCTGTCTATCTCCTGGGCTGTCTGTATGAGCTCCAACACACAATCCAGTAACTCCTTCTTACAGTTTTGCTAATGGGCTCATTTATGGAAAAGCAAACACACAAACCCAAGCCTCAAAAGCTTATAACACACCAGTCAGAGTGTCCTGTCTGAAAAAGCACATGAGCACAGTAGGAAGGAAAGGAGAGATTTATTCAGCGAGACTGATCTTTTCTCTGAATTGCAGTGTTATTGAATGTCTTTCATTACAGAGGTATTTTGCAGAACACTGACAGGTTCAGACAAGACTTCAAAATGGCTTCTCTGCATGCCTCTCTATACTATTTGTCTATTTATTTTGGGGAGACAATTACCCTGGCACTAAAGTGAACAGTTGAAGAGGGATTGGAAGGATAAGATCAGTGGAAGAGGTGAATTTGTTTATATGACTGTAAATCCTGAGGGAAAGCTAATAAAATGGAGGGATAATAATAATAATAATAATAATAACATCAACAATAATAACGTTCTCCTGGCAATTCTTGTGTATGCATTCAGCAAAGTGCTGGATTCTCATGGATTTCAGCTGATTCTTTTGATCTGTGAAACTTGTCCCTGAACCACCTCCTCATCAGGAGTCTGCAGGATGCTTTGGGTAGTGCCTGGGGCATTAAGTGTCCTTGTTTCTCCCAATATACATGCTCACTAACCATTTGCAAAGCCCACTCAAGATGATGGAAAAATATCTGTCCTCTATATAAGGGACTGCTGACACAGTTTTCACTTCATAGAAGACTGATTTCATCCTAGAGCTTTGCAAAGACACTCCATATCTTCCATGCACAGTATACACACTGCTTTTTTCTTCTGAATTGTTTTTGTGCTTTAAATGGGGAAGTGGAAAGGACCAAGAGAAAGGAAATGAAAAGGAGGAAAATCAGAATTCCTGCCAGCCAATACAGGACGGGCACCTTTCCAGAGCAGTATGTGACCTGAAAAAGCCATTGTCCCCACTGGTTCTGAAAAAACAGACGGATTCAGGATCCAGAAAATAAAATTGTTATAGCTCCATAATTGCATCTTTCACAACTCTGGTTTCACACTGAGTCTTGTGGACTTGGCATCAAGCCCAGCAGCAGATGTCTTGCACTGCATTGACATATAGTGTGATGAGACCCAGGACAGAAGCATAATTTTGCAGCAAGCATGTAAAATACTTTTTATGCAGTCTTTTTATGCAATCCTGAGGACTACATTTTGGAAGCAGGAACAGGGCTACTTTGACACCTGTGAGCACAAATGACTTTAGATGAAGATCAGGGCTGGGTTATAGTATCCTTGTATTGTGCCCAAGATTCACAGGGAGGATCTTGGATGGAGTGACAGCTGATAAGCTGTCATAGCAGACAACACAATTTCTACAAATAACTCCTCTCTGTTTTTTGGTTTTTTTCCCCCTTATTTGGATTGTAAATTTCCTTCTGATGATTATTAAGGACCAAATCATCACAAGTATGCCTACTAATATTTTTTATTGGTAGTGCTGCACTAATACCTTGGAGCCCTGTGTAACAGAACATTTCTGTGTACAGACATCAGGGCTACTGCACAGTGAGAATCCAGTGTGTTCATTGTGTTAGTAGCACTCCATTTACTAGCTTATGCAAAGTCTGCATAATCCCATGAGCAGTTCTCCCCTGAACTGCAATATTTTGCTCCTACAGGTACTTCATTTGCACAGATTGAAGGTAGAACAGGTTTGTCTTGCCGTGTTGCAGGCACACCAGGAAGGCAAGTCAGAATTCATGTTCCTTTACATTAGAGAACTTGCCTTCTGGCTAAGAAAACAGGATATCTTGGCCATGGTCATAAACCTGCATTAACTGATGCTGTCTCCAGAAAACACAGTTTTGCTCTTGGCTCCTTTTTCCTTCTCTCTTCTCTCGTACCATGAAAGCAATTGTATGGTTGCTTGGTGGATCTTCCAGGAGAAGTGAAGCAGACCTCCTTACTTTTCCCTCTTAGCTTTATATTGGTGAAGCAGACCTCCTTACTTTTCCCTCTTAGCTTTATATTGGACTTGCTTCACTGTGTGGTGCAAGAATCAAGACATTCACAGAATTGCAGAAGGGGTAATGTTGGATGGGACCACTGGAGGCTGTCCAGCCCCTCTGCTCAAGCAGGGCTCCTTAGACCATGTTACTTAAGATTGTGTCCAGACACCTTTTGACTATCTCCAGATAAGGAGACACCACAAGACCTCAATGCAGCCTGTTTCAGTCACCCTCACAGTAAAGTTGTCCCCCATGTTCAGGTGGAACATCCCGTGTTTCAGTTTGTTCTATCATGAGGATGTGGATGGCTGAAATGCTACCAAGCCAAGCAATCACGTAAAGCACAGATGCAAGGCTGTTTATGCAATTAATAAATGGCAATGCCCACTTAACATGATGGTGAAATTCTGCCCAGTGTTCAGTGCTCTCACAAGTTGTATTACCTGTGACTGATAGTTTCTTTGATATAGGGATGGTGATGTGTTCCCCTTTTCCTGTAAGTTTTCAATGTAATTTTGAGATGCTGAGGGTGAAGACTGTCTCCTGTTAGGTATTTGTGCACCATCCTGCAAAACACAGTCCTGATCTAGGCTGGATTTTTTCAGGCTCCTATAATGCAAAGAACAACAGCCAGTAAAATGTGGAGGAAGGGAAGTAGAGGAAGAGAGTTGTAATAATACATAGCACAGCTCTCTGCATTTCAACAATGTTGGGGATGGTCTGTGAGAAGACAATTTTTGAAGGTACATTTTTGTTTTGGGGACCTGTGCTTTTCTCATTACACAGTCAGGAAGAAGAGGTAAGTTATATGTCCTTTGTGTCCAAAGAAAATGCCAGGAGCTCTTTCTAGAAAGTACCCAAAGAGAAGTGACATGACAGAACACTTCACACATTAGGTGCTTTCATGAGCACAGCCACTGGTTTGCTAACAGCTTGCACAGGTATTGCGTAAACATATCATCATTAATTGGCTGCCTGTTTCCAATATAGGGCAGCAGTTCCTGAAAACTCACGTGTGCCACGGGCAGCGTGCAGAATTCCTGCTTCTGTAGGGACAGGGTCACTGCATTCTTTAATACAGTCTATAAGCAAGCTTCTTCCCGTCTTGAATTGTTTTCTTTTCCAGTGTGAAAATACATCTAATATCACAACAGGTCTCATAAACATTCATAAGGTAATGAAAACAGCAAGAAAGGTGAGGAAGAGAGGAGCCCTTGGTAAGCATTTATTTATTTAATGTGATCATTCGTATCTCCAATAGGAGAAAACAAGACTTATCGGTACTGCTATTGGAGCATAAGTAATAATGTTAATGACATAGTACTTGAGAATAATTGAGACCTCAAGAGAAAGAATGATGGAGAGATATGTGGTAGGTAAATACAGCATGAAAAAAAATCTTAAATAAGATTGACAAGCAATAGCATTTAATAATTATTATGGAAAAAGTGAGAAATTACTTTAATACCATTTTAAAAGAAAAAAACCCAAGCTGATTTACAGAGCTCTATCTCTTCAGGCAGGAATTTTACCTGCTAAAAGGGGGATTTAAACTGGTGATTGTTGTGCCTTCCAGCAAAAGTCTTATTTTGAAAAACCTAAATTAATGTTCCTTCTGGGTTGTTAATTTGATTTTACTCCTAGTGAGCTGGCAAAATGTACATGTTACTCTGGTGTGTTCCCTGCAAAACAGCTGTGTCTGCCAGACAGAGAATTGTAAAAGCTGCAGATGTATAATGGGTGCTGTACTGGAGGCAGATAGGTCTCCCTGCACTTGAGAATCAAGTTGTACACAAGCTCCAGTGTGCCCATGGGAATCTCATGACGTTTAACAAGACCAAGTTCAAGGTGCTGCACCTGGGTCAGGACAACACCCGGTATGAGCACAGGCTGGGAATGAACAGGTGGAGAACAGCCCTGTGAGAAGGCCTTGGGGGTGCTGGTGGGTGAGAGGCTGGACATGACCCAGCCATGAGCACTCCCAGCCCAGAAAGCCAAATGTGTCCTGGGCTGCATCCACAGCAACGTGGGCAGCAGGGCCAGGGAGGGGATTCTGCCCCTCTGCTCTGCTCTGGTGAGACCCACCTGGAACACTGCATCCAGCTCTGGGGTCCCAGCACAGGAAGGACATGGACCTGCTGGAGTGAGTCCAGCGGAGGGACACCAAGATGATTAGGGGGAGGAAGCACCTCTCCTACAAGGAGAGGCTGAAAGAATTGCTTATTAGTTCCTGAAGCAGCTGGTTTCCACCAGGATGAATGAGACGAAACCCCTGGTGGTAAATATGGAATAGAGTAGACAATTGTGTGGTGCTGCAGGAGGAGATACTTCCATTCACCTCCAGGCTCAAAGAGCAGAGATCAGTCTTTTGACCTGAGGCTCGTTTGTTTTGGACTGTCACAAATAATTTTTGATCTTTAACATAAAAGCAATATGCCTTCAGTGGCCCAGTGACACAGAAATACTTTTGTTTGTAAGGAATAAATGCCATGGTTTGGTCATTATCATGTTCACCTCCAAATATTCACTTAATTCACATCTTCCCCTTTGTTTGGCTGGCAGGTAAGCCTCAGGTTGTGCATGGTATCCTTCAGCCAGGGTGCACAGGGGAAAAGAGAGGCAGCTTCATTTCAGTCTTGTTTTTCGTGTGTTGTCCTGCGAGCTGGTGACATCAACGCAAAGAAAGAAAGATTCTCAGGGCCGGAAAATAAATGCAAATGAAACAATATACATCTAGACATTTACATGACTGAATAGGAATGGGTCTCTTCTTTCTCTGTTGATCCATTTTGTTGAGATGGATGTCAACAGGACTACAGGGAATTGCTTGAGAGGGGAGAGGCTGGCAAGGTGGGAGAAAACACTTGAGGAACCTGTAAGTCATGCAACAACTTCCTCACAGTAATAGCTGGTGAAGACATCACTGGAGAGTCCAACAAAACCGAAACCAGAGTCTCTTCGGTCTGAGCTGAGGAAGCCAACCCTGCAGATGGGATTGGGTTTGAGTTTTACGTTGCTAGAAAAGAGGCTAAGTGACAAGCAAGTTCCGTGAGTGATTGTTGGGGTTTTCTTGTGGTGTTGATCTGTAATATGAAACTGTCCAAGAGAAGTTGGCTTCAACAGATTGTCTTCTCATACATGCACATACAGCCCAGAGACATACAAGCCTGGAAAGGTATTTTACCTTCTGCTGCATAGGGCTAAGGCACAGCCCCTAATAACAGGCTACACATCACCATAAAACCTCTTAACGAAGGAATTGAATCTCAGGAAGAAAAATTCCACCGTCTTCATCTCAGAAACTTGTAATTCTTTCTGAGCAAGTAGTAGTGGTAAAGAACAACCCTCTGCTCTGAGCGGCTGTTGAATTACGGTGTGCAGCCAGGGCTCACTCCCTCCCTCCCTGGTGCCTGTTTCTGGTGAGGGTCAGAAGCATATGGCCACTTATTTCCCAGTAAGGTCTGGATTGCAGCCGCAGGAAGTACATGCAGGGATAGATGGGGGAGTTGTTGGGAAGATGTGTAACCTGAATCTCAGCCTGTGCCCCAGGGTGAAAGCCTGGCCAGGGGTAGGGCCAGTCCTGGCTGATCTGTGGGCAAGCAAATATTCTGCAAAGCACCACTGAGGCCAAGAGAGAGCAGAAGCCCAGCACCCTTTGCGGGGCTGGTGAGAAGGGAGCTCAGGCCATACAAGAATTTAAGAATGCCCAAAAGGTTGGGCAACAACCTACAAAGACAAATTATAGAGCATAGCAAACCCCTCTTTTGCTTTCATGCCTGCCTTTCTTGTAAAACCAATAAGTCCTCAAGGAGACTGGAGATTCTCTTAAGCTTAAGGTCTTTCAATAGGATAGAGGTGGTGAGAATAGGTAAAGAGCATATTTAGCTGATACAGATGGAGGTGTGGACTTCTGTAAAGTGTCAGGAAAGCATCAAGGATTGATTATCATACAAACCCATTTTGTTTGCTTGTTTGTTTCTTTTGTTTGTAGCTGTTAAAAGACATTTCCCAACACTGTATAACTATTCCCAGGAACTTCCTCCTCCTGTCCTTTTTCTAAAAAAACATATTTTTCTTTTGATCTAGACTTCACCATAAACTTTACTATAGAGATAGCATCTTTGAGTCTGGCTTCTGGCATTTTTTTCACTCCTTGCATTACTGCTGTATATCCTGCGGTGACTTTTGAGGATTGTTTGTCAATTTCGAGTGTTAGCTGCAGTGCAGAGAGGGCAGAATTGATAAGCCATAATCTCATAGTGTCGCTCTCCAAACATGACCATGGTAATCTAGTGCAGACAGAAACATGCTAGAACTAAACTAAACAAAGGTTACTGTCTTTGGAAGATCCAGTGGGTACACAGATGTCACTTGCAGAAACCAAAGACTCATCTATCACTGTATATTTCTGGAACTGATGTTTTTATGCTAAATATAGCCTCTTCCGGCCTTTCCTTCACAACATAAATGACAAGGGCTACAGCAGAGACTTGTTTTTATGAAGAAGTTACTGACATTGAGTAAGATTTTTACCTCAGGTTACATGGATATTTGTGAGGCATTTTAGCTACAACTGTAGTGAAAAAACAGAATTGAGGACTATTTTACCCAGATGGGTTTTACCCTATCTGCAGTAGTCCACCATGGTCAGTATTAAAATACTCCTGGAAAATCTTCATGATTGATGGACATCATTATTTAACTGTGCACAATGATATATACAGAATAATTTTAACGTACATACTAAACGTACCCATACTAAATTCAGTTTGGTGCAAGATTTAATGACACTGTCCTTGGCAGTATGCATCCGCAGAATCAGTTTAGCTGTACCTGTATGTAAAATAATCTCGGATTCATTATTCTCATTGACAAAAGTGCCTCCACACTAGCAGTGCCAAAGCTGGATGATGCAGGGGATTTTCTGTTGCGATTGTTGCCAGGTGATAACTCAAGCAAGTACATGTCTCAACACTGTGTGTTGCCTTCTGTAGGCAAGGAAAGATTACCAAAGATAATTTAGACCTGTTGTGGGGTAGCCACGTTGGCTTCTTAGTTTCCTTTTTGGCAGGCAGGGAAGAAGGGTGCAGAGGCCCCAGGGGTGGCCCTTCTGTGCCCCGTGCTTGACGGGGGCGGGTCCTCTCGGGTTTTGGGGAGGGGACATGCTCCCAGAGACCAATGAGAAAGAGGTAACCCCTCTGCAATATTAACATGAAGCAGTGTATTTAAGGGATGAAGAGGAGGAGCGAGCTCTCTTTCTCTACTCCCCCCATCTTATGGTGGGGGAGCGGCTGCCTGCTGGGGCCGCGGCCTGGCCATGTGGCAGCGAACCGGAGCCACGTGGCCCGGGGCGGCACTGGCCCCTCAGCGGCCCGAGGCCGGCACTGCCCGGGACTGGGGGCCAGCAGACCGGAATTGCTGGCATGCTACAGTGGGTGGCCCCGCTCTCTCGGACCAGCAGGACCGGGACCGCCGGTTCACTGCGCGCCCAGTTATGCTCTCCCCACCTTTCACCATGCTCGCTTCGACAGCGTGCCACTGAAACAAACTGTTTACCGATAAAAGGAACCAGGACCTGCACCCTAGATGAGACTAGCTCTGTGCTCGGGACCAGCTCTATGCTCGGGACTGTATGCTACTGTGATAAGCATCAGCTATGTTTGTTAATCAAATCTTAAGTAATCCTCATGAGTTTTTAGGCAACCCCCCCCGGAACGTTTAACTACAGACATCCGCTAAAATAAACAATGTATATTGTACGGGCAATTGTGTAACCTAAGAAACAGTATGCATGCTTACGGCAAGCGGGCATTGGCAGGTCACTGAGGAAGACTCACTACCCTCATCCCCATGACCACCAGGAGGCAGAAAAGACCCCTTAGCAACACCGTGGCGCAGACGCAGAGCACTCCAGGAAGAATTCGTCAGCCGGAAACCAAAGAGTATAAGAACTGACAGGGAGAATGCGGAGGCGCGAGCCATTCGTGGGGCACGGTCCCCCCGGTCGCCCAGCGCTGTTTGCCTGTATATCGCTTGCTTAATAAATTTTTTTTTAATTCACCATAATTGGCTTTAAGCGACTTTTGTCGATAACACTACTATACGGAACTGGAGCAGAAATGCGTTGGAGCTTTTAAAATGGCCAGTGGAGTCAAGAATTATTTCCCCAGAACCAGACTGGGACTTAATTAACTCTTTTCATCATTGCAGAAACTTTGCAGAAGCTTTGGACTGGTAAAATGTACTAATAATGGTGGTGGGGGGATACTGGTTCCTGTTTTTGTTTGGTTTGGGTTTTTTCCCTTTCCCCCTTTAGGCAGAGAAGAGACAGAGTCAGAAAAACACATGGAGAAGACAAGATAGTGGCAGCCAGGTTCACTACAGAGGGAGGAGGGGCCTTTATGCAGTTGGAACTGGGTTTTTCTTTCTGTAAGCAGTGGTAGAAATTAAACCTTTTAATTCATTAAGTGAATGGGGGGATACAAGAATTGTCTTGGAGCCCATGAGAGAAGTTGCTCACTGTGGGGCGAGTGGATGCTAAAAAGCTGTGGCTTAGTAGAGTACTTAAGTAAAGGAGAGAGAGAGAGAGAAAACTCTCGCTTCTAGTGATAAGAAAAAGGAAAACTGCTTCCAATTTAATGTATCTTTAAAAAGTACACCCCATGGGACCTAGTGACCCACAAAGAAACAGTTTTGGGAAGACTCCCTTTTACCAGTGAGAAAGACACATGGTAGCAGATTCGGGCGGGGGGGATGCTGCCTCCTGGAAGTTATAGCCAAGCTGAAGGGAGTTCTATAAAACTGTTCCTTGTAAAAGGGAACCCCCAGTATACAACAGAAAAAGAATACCTCCCATGCTTCTGTACCCCTGCGTGTTTGGTGGGACAAATGGGAAGGTGGGAGGAAGGATGAGAGTGTTTTCTTTTAAAAGTTTTATTTCCGCTGTTGTTGTTGTTCCCTTCAGATCCTGTTAATAAAATTACCTTATAGTTTTAACCCAAACCTTGTTTCTGCCGTAACTTATTTCTCCCATTACCCTTATCTTCACTCATGAGTATCCTAAATAGTATTCCCCTGTGATTTACACAAACCCGCAACAAGACCACATATTTTGAGTTCCAATTTTTTTCCTTAAGTAGTACAGTAGATTAAAGGAGCCAGGATGTCTTCCTGAAATGTAAGAGGTGGCCGCAGAGAAAACTTGGAAACAATCTCTCTCAGGGCCTGTCTTTTGCTCACCTCCTTTGGAACTGAACTCCCACAGGGATGAAGAGAAGTCAATACCATTCTTCTCTGTGTGTAAGGAGCTCTTCTCTGTATATAGGGAGCAGGCTCTGCATTGCTGTGGAGCCATTTGCTCCAGCCTTCCTGCACTGCATTTTCAAACCCAGTTGTAGAAGGATCAGAGGCTTACTCTCACTTGCAGGTAAATGAACTAAGTTCAATGCAATCTTTTTGAAGAGGAATATGATATTTACACAGTCTTTGAACAAGTTAATTTTATAATTTCAGTCTCCCAACGCTCACAAACTCATCAAGTTCCAAATGTTAGTCCATTGGGGCCTGGACACAGAGGGCAAAGAGCACTTATTGTCAAATCCTCATCAGATTTTTGCAGTTGCTTTTGATAGGACACATCAAGCTTATTTGTGGATTTTGCTTTTATATCCCTTACAGATCACCAGTTATTAAGAAGCAGTCCTTTGCTGTGGGTTCATGCTTACTTCATCCTTCATAAACCATACATCACATTGCTGCTCATTGTCTATTTTTCCTTGTGTGAAATATGTTTGAGATGTCTGTTCTTGCCAGTCTAATAAAAAAGATAGGTATCTGTGATGTTCCACAGAGTTCTAGTCACCTTGCAGGTGTGTGGATTGCAGGGTCTGTAGGCTCATCAGGAGCACTGGGCTGGTGCTTGCAACAAAAATGGCACTTCCCTCGATTTTGCTGCTGGAAGTGGTGTCTTGGGAGACACCTGTGTTCTGGTATTCATATACGGAGTGTCACCCATTCTTCATGCCTTCTTTAATTTTTTTGCCATCAGTCTTCACAAGCTTATGTATAACTGATGCTTATGTATAACTGATGCTTATGTATAACTGAGAGGTTTGTTGTGCTCTGTGAGGTTTTAGTGCTGGGTACATCTTTCAAACCTAATTGCTAGTGGCCCCCGAGGTTAAGAACTTTGGCAAAACATCGTTTGAGGCCCTTAGGAGGATGACTGTGCCAAAACTTTTACCAACTTTGTTGCACATTAGTCCATTTCCAGAATCTATAAGCAGTGCTTCCCTAAGAAGTAAATAAGGGCTGTGGAGTGCAGCTAATCACAGGACAGGATAGGTAACAGTATATCCAAATGTAAGGTAAAGGAATAACAATGCAAAAAGTGCTCTGTAGTATTGGGTATGGAAAATTCTCCCCAGCTGACCTGAGTAGCAGTTAAACTACTTTTTTTCTGTACAGTAGTGTGAACAGGGAGAAACAGGGATGGAAAAATCAAAGATGAGCTTGTTCTGCATCATATTCTGGAAGGTAATACCTCATACAATTATTAAATACCTTTTAAGACAGACCTAGGAAATCTCTTAAAAATGGACTTTTCAAGATTATGAATCAGACAGATAGTGCTGGCAAGTACAATTATACGCTCACAGGCTGCAACTGTTAATCTTTACAAGGTCAATATTGACTTTCTTACTCTGTTCCGTGCTGCTAAATCCCATCCCTCCACTCTGCTGGGTGTCAGCAAGACAGCTGGGAAGTATGACTTGAAAAGAAAAAGGATGAGAATGAAGCAAAAGTCTCGCAAAAATTTGCTCACATTTATCTGGCCTTCCAACTGTTACAGCCATACCTGATGCAACTACTGTGCCTCTGGTTGGTTGTTTTAAAAATGAGTTTTCTAATGTGACCCAAAGTGTTTTTACTTGGCTGCAGGAGAAATAGATCAAGGTCTCTCAGATGTCTAACACTTCCAACACTTCTCTTCACAAAACTGTACTGAATAAAACTCTGCAAGGGTTCTTGAGTGATAAGGGCTTATTCTCATCTTTCACCACTGAACAACAGATATTCCTGAGGTTAAGGCTGCGGACTGTAGTCTACACTGGATTCTTGGCAATATGACTTGAAATTTTCTGTGACCTTCAGCAAATCTGGGTTCAGTCCCAGTGTCTGGGTTCCTCTGCCAAGGATAATCAAGTGTGTTGGTGTTTTGTCTAGACCTATCTTCAGTGTTTATTATCTGCACATTCTGGTGCTAACTGGGCTTCCTGTTAGGTTGGTAGCAGTGCTGAACTAAGGCCACGAAGAGAGGTTTATTTTATTACTTTGCCTTATGTAACTGGAAAATGCATATAAACTTACAGATGAACTAATCTTTCTCAGTGCTTAGGGAGACATGAAAAACTTGGAGATAAAAATCAGGAAAAATAATTTCCTGTTTAACAATATTAGTTGCATGAGTGGCTGAAAGTTACACCCAAAAAAAAGGGAATTAATAGTTGTGGAAGTGAAAAACTACCAGCTCCTAGAGAAAGGAAAGGAAGAGAAAGTAAACATCTAGAGAATGGAAGCATACCCTACATTCACTTATTTCATTTGCTAGATAATTCTAGGATGACATTTCTCTTTCCCTACATTTTCCATTCATGAAGTAAAGATAGTAAGGACTTGGTAATGTACTGCAAAGAAAGGAAACTGTAGAATAAAACTTTTTTTCTTCAATTATTCATTTAAATATTGAAGCTAGTAATTCTGATCTGTAAATCTCGGAATGGTGTGTAATGGTCACCTGAAACACTGAGAACTTGGATCATTTTTATTGGAATAAACACACACTTTAGTAGGGGGTTGCCAAGAATTGTTTCTAGTCTTTTGATCTATTTTTAAATGTTGGGAACTTCATGCTTATGTTGCCAGATCAACTTGTGAGAGTCTGTGTGAGTTCACCTCTTAAGAGTTTTTGTTTAATTTGAGGGGGTGATGATTTAAAAAATATCAGTCTTTAATTATAATTTAACCAGACCAAAACTCATGTTCACATGGTTAAACTCTCTTTTCTTTGTTCCTTTACTATATTTTGGAATTGCTTCTTCCCAAAATGATGCTCAAACTTTGCCAGGTAGGGGGTGGTTGTCACCAGAAAAAAAATGTGCCAAATAACGTCATAATAGTTGAACAGCATCAATATACCATTGTGTGCCATCCCTTAAACCTACACTCTGTTCCTCTTTAGGTTACAGGTATAGTTGTAGGCAAAGATACCAGGTTTCTATAATTGTAATAGAAGTAAACTAGTTTGCTAAATGAGAACACATCATTGATCACCTTGTGGAAATAAAAAAATCGTATTTGAAGGCAGGCACTACTACAGGCCAAGGCAAATACACTGGATATAGGCATGGGGCAATTGCTTAAGCCACTGGGGCCTAATTCCTCAGTTATGGCTTTTCCACGCTAGAGGTGCCTAATGAAGCATGGCAGAGCATGTTCTTGGGATATTTCAGCTAAAACTCAGTCAGCTAGAACAATCAAATCTGCTGGAAACCAGTTCCTGGGTTGCTCACTGGGTAATTTATTGTGTTACTGCCTATGTTTAGGTGATTTGCAGAATAGACTAGCTGGTGCACAGTGCATGGTACTGTCTGTCCTCAGGGGCTTTGCACAGGATGGTGTGGAGGTGCAGGAAGTCAAAGGTGAGACTGGTGTGGGTGTCTTATCCCTCACCTTTGTCCTGTTTATGCTGTGTCTTTTCAGGCAGCCTGGCTGGATGTGCCAGGTGGTGCAGTAACCTGCCAGCTCTGCTTAGCCACAGGAAGTCCTGTGAGTTTCCAGGGATCAGGACAAGGCATTGTCCATGCCAAATGATCCAGCTTTCCTGCTGCATTAGTAATTCCTGATTGCTGTGCTGGTTAGGAGTTCTAAAGGACCAATCCTAAACCTTGCTCCTGTTAGTTCAAATGGCATCATCAAGGCTCAGAGAGTATTTCGTTCTGCATTCCACTCTTGCACATAATGCAAATTACTTCTGACTCTTTATGATACAAACAAGATTATTCCAGAACAAATAGATTTGGAGCAAACCCAGTTTTCTACAGCAATTTCTCAGCATCCTCACACAAATTTTGGATTGTACTATGTCATGCTGTTATTTACTTGGTCAAGAACCAGGAGGGCATTATAATTACATTGACTGAAAACTACATTATAGGGAATGGAACCAGATTCAATGTGACAAATCACCTCCAGAGTCAGATATGCAAATAAAAGCTATTGCACCCTGTAACAACTGCAATTAAAAAAAAAAAAAAAAAAATCACCATATTTCATTCTAGGATAATGTGGAGCTTCTGATCAGGATGACCTCCATACATAGATGATATTAAATTAAAAGTGGAGATGGTCATGAAGATATCCTCAGATGTCTGACATAAGACACCACTTAACAACGGTAAGCACGTAAAACATGTTTTAATGAAAGGAAAGTGACTTTATCTGTCAGAATTAAGACCAGAGCTTTCTTGTCTTTACATTACATGGAAAAGAGTTTATGCTATTTGCTTGGATGAACAGTATGAGCAAAATTTGTTAATTCTGATCCTCAGGATAACTCACTGGTTTGTAGTAGAGTGTCTGCACGTGACAAAGATAAATTTGCATTATCATATCAAATCCTCATCTCGTGTCATGACCGCCTACTTCTTCAAATCATAGACTTATAGAATCATTAAGTTCAGAAAAGACCCTCAGATCATTGAGTCCAACCTCTGGCCAAAATCCACCATATCAACTAGACCATGGCACTTAGTATCATGTCCAGTCTTCCCTTAAACTCCTGCAGGAACAGTGATTCCACCACCTCCCTGGGTAGCCCATTCCAAAGCCTGGCCACACTTCTGTGGAGAAATTCTTCCTGAATGATGGGGAATACAAACACTTTCCTGAGAGGAGAAACATTTGCCATCCACAAATTACATAAAAGGATCTATGGAAACCATGTAAACCTTGAAAGAGTTGGAGGCTGTTATTCTTAGTTATAGGAAGAGCAATAGGACTTGTAACTTCACCAGAGTGGTGCTATCTCAGAGAAGATAATACTTGACCATATGGTTACATGTAATGGGAACACTTTAAAATAAAATATCATGCACTTTAGAAGACAAGGAAGTAATAGGAGATTCAGTGGCTGTCTGATAGTTAAACTTTACAGGTTTTGGCAGAAGATCAAAGTAATGGTTATTTGAAGTTAGGGTGTTAGTTGAAATGGGAGCTGTTAGGGTTCTGAGCAATTCAGAAACATAAGCTGCTTTAGGATCCCAATGTTGGTGTAAATATCTAATCAATATATCAGGTAAAATGTGAACGATGTTCAGCTGTGACAAGAAGTAAGAAAGGGAGGAAACAGAAATAACACACTCTGACCTTTGGTTTTTGGCTTTAGATTCCTTCACATCAGATAATTCAGTCCTCCAAGGGAATGTCAAGAGAGTACATCTGGTCAATTACATTTCATACCTATTTTCCCTGGCTAACAAGGTCTGCAATGCTGTGTCCTCCAGGGATTTCTCTCTATTTTTCTGTCAGAATCTGTCTCTATTACGATGTGACAGATTAGACTATATACTGTGAAACATAGGCTAGAATTTCTTCTATATTGAAAGTTGCAATGACATGTTTTGAATGGGAGTTGTAATTAAGTTTTAAGTTGGTTTGATGTTTAAATTGAAATAGAGGCCGCTACTTAAGTCAAGTTGGAAGAATGTAACTATCTGAGCTCAGTTATGAAGTACAGGGTTAACTGTACGAAATGTTTCAGAAAACATAATCTTTTAGGGCAGCAAGACCAAACAGAAAGAGATGCATTTCCAGAATACCTGAGAAGTGAAAAATCCATGTGGAGAAAACTGGTAACGTATCAAATAATGTGTGTATGGCATATTGAAAGCAGACAAGAATTTGATTCTCTTTTAAAGTGACCAGGCCTAAGAGTGTTTGTATACTATAGAGCCTGCTGCAAAACCATTTGGGCTGACTGGCAATTGGATTATGACCCAGGTCCATTGAACTAAATCTCTTGCTTTTGGTGTATCAGAAATCAGATTTTAGAAGCATGTGGGTAGCATGTCAGATGAATGCAGAAAGACACCTAGGAGAAAACAGACAGAGATATGAGCTATCATTGTAACTAATTTCTCATTTTGTTTTTCTTTGATTTCAAACAGAATTTGGCTGTTAAAAAATTCATTTTAAGATTATTTCTCTTTTATTCCTGTGAATTGCTGGTAAGTTTATAGAGCTTGAACCACTGTTTTGCTATTGTAGATAGGTGTATGGAACCATACTTGGTAACTGGAGGTGATTCACATATCCTTCTTAATCTTTTACTATAAGGACCATTCTTAATACAAGTACTCTAACACTTGCTCGCATTTCGTCATGTTTCTGCTGATCAAGTCTTTTGTTTGACTTTTTTCCTTTTAGAAGGATTAATTTAATTCTGATAATCACCTTTTCATTTTTAAGCTGCACTGCGTTTTTCCTACCCATTTTCTTTCTGAACATGGTAAAGCTGCAATTAATTTATTCATCCAGGTACCTTTGCATATAGCCTGCCAGAGATCATGTCAAAAATCTCCAGAAACTTTTACAATTAACAGCTGCAGCTGTTTAGCAATTGACTATCATTAGTAGCCTGTCTGTTCAGGTTACTTAATTAGTTACAACCAATTACCAGTAGGTTGTTCTTCTCTTCTGTGCAATTTGTAATTTAGTGAAGCAGGCTTTTCCCTCACACATTTAAAAGTCTGTTGCAGATTGCTGTGCTTGAATGATTAAAACCTACCTGGTAGGAGATCTGTAACAGGCACTTGATCCTGCTGGGGCAGGACTTGCTAGCAAGGTTTGCTCTAATGGCAGGTAGGCCAGCACCAGCGCAATTCACTTCGCCGGCAGATCAGAGGGTGAGGCTCAGTATGATGTACAGAGGCACTGGTGGGAGAGTCACCTTTTTCCCCTTGAACTGTGTGGATTTATGATAAAGCTGAGAGCTTTATCCTCCCATGCGTTTATAATAAAAATGACTTTAAACCAGCTCATTAAAATGTCATTGTGCTGCAACAGGAGCTCCATTTTTTTCCTGGGCAGATTGAAAACATCAGACTTATCAGATCTGTGCAGGCAGTATAGAAAGAGGAAACTGATGCCTCTGGGGTGTACTCCTCCCTGTCTCAGAGAGCATGTTAGACAGAGGTGGGAGGAGAAGGCCCTGGAGAGATCTTATTTCTGCCTTTCAAAGGCGGCTTATAAGATGGAGACAGACTTTTTAGCCTGTAGTGATAGAACAAGCGGTAGTGGGTTTAAACTAATTGGAACTAATTTTATTTTATTTTTTTTTGTGATGAGTGTGGTAAAACACTGGAACAGGTTTTCCGGAGAGGTAGGTACTAGATGCCCTGTTCCTGAACACATTCAAAGACAGGTTGGACAGGGCTCTGAGCAACATGATCAAGCTGAAAATATTCCTGCTCACTGCAAGGGGTTTCGACTAAATGATCTTTAAATGTCCCCTCCAACTCAAACTGTTCTGTGATTCCACAATTCTATGACTTTCACCTCTTCATCAGACGCTTCTTTGCTACCTTGAGAAATCTGCTGTGACCATAGAAGCCTTCTCCTAACAATGGCTATAGGACCTCCCAGATTTATTTCTTGTAGGAGTCTGGAGTTGAAATTCCTGTAAGAGGATGTTATACTTGCCTGAAGATGCCTAGTTGCTCTCAGCTATCTTGGATTACTGAACAAGCCTTCCTCTGTCCTGTGAAGCACTGATTTCTTCACAAAACTGAAATTTTAGTGCTTTTAATAAGGTATTTAGTGTGTAAACTTAGAAAAGCATTTTCTAGTGCCAGAAACTGGTTGTGATAGATGTTTGGTGAGATTCTGCAGACTGCAGGTCTTTTTCCAGGGAATGCTGCACAATAATGAATACCACACAGAAATTATTGAATACGGTAAATTTTAATGAACAGCAGTTGTGTGCTGAACATATGTAGAAAAAAGGTTTATTTATGAAGGTTCACCTGAGACTTGTTTGGGAAGGTTCACCTGAGGTTTGAACATATCTATCTAGATGAACATTGCTGTTCTTGATATGTGCCAGTTCGCCAAGATTTCTGAGCACAGATGGGGAACAGCAAGAGAAGCTTCCTTTTAGCATAAAATACCGGTTTCATTAACATGCAATGAAACTGGTTGATCTTTAAAGCAAAGAGAAGCTTTGAAGAGAAGGGTGAAACTAAAAAATTACAAATGATCACAATAGGCTTTTTATATGATATGCCTATAGAATGGCTGGATAACACTGACGGTTGTGCATTTCTTACTGCAAGAGGGTCAATACTTGACTAGAACCAACAAAACGTCGCTGCTTTCACGAGGTAGGTTTTGTAGCCTGAAAAATTGTTTCTTTGTGTTTCCCAGCATATTGTCTACCTGGTATCTGCCTTATTTCAACTCTTTATGCACAAGTTGCTACTTTGTACTCTGGATGCAGCCAAATAGTATGTGTAAACTACCTACAAAACAAATGATGATGTTAAGATTAATTATTGAGACAAGAAGTCAAATAATACATATGTAGAACTATTTTCAGAGACTGAAATAATGGTATGGATTATGGTTAAATTAAATTTCTTTTACCCATTTATTTAGATATAAAACAGAAATAGTTTTCTGAAAGTATTCATTAAGTCTATTTTAGGCTCCCTTTGGAACAGTTTTGAATACTGAACATAAACTGGGATCAGCACTTTCCATGCTGTCACTGTAAGTGCAGTAACAATGGCAATTATGTGATGCTGTATATGATTTAAGCTTGGTTTTTCCTTTTTTTTTTAGTTATTCTCTAGCAGAATAGATAGCTCTATGTGTAATGACACTTGCCTATATTTTCTCAAGTGACATTTTGCAGACACATTTAGTTATAACACCAGATCTATCTTTTATGAATTAATTAAGATGGTATTTGTGTTTCTAGCTCCCTCAAGGAAGAATGTAAATGAAGTATATTGTGTTTAAAGTATTATTGTTGAGTTGGCTTGAAAATTTCAGTTTGAGATTCTGAATGTTGCTAGTGCTGTCTGTGTCAAGAAATAGAAGGTGTCTGTAATCCTTTTCCCATTAAATGCATACCCCATGTTTAAAAGAACTGACTGGAAATTTCTGTTACAGAAAAGAGTAAAATATTAGATAGAAGGCGTATCACGTTCTCTGTAAAAATATATGTATTTGAATTTAAGTTTTATAGCTAAGGACACAAAAAATTAGGAAATCTGAAAAATATTGAATGAATAACTCAACTTCTTGCTTTGTATTATATGCGGAGGGAAATTCTTCCATTATGTCTTGGTTACCTACAAAAATGCATTCAAGTGGCATACACAGCACTTTAAACAGAACACATGAGGCAGCACAGAAGCTGAGATGCCAAATAATTTCAACTATATATCATTACATGGCATGTCATACTATTCCTTTTTCTTTTTTAGCCCAGAATAGAAATTTTTAAGTTCTTAATTTCTGGCATCTTCCAGCCATATAGTACTTAGTTAAAATGAAATGGGTAATGGTTTTTTGAAAGAGACAAGTCCATACCATTTTTGGTTCTGGGTCATACAAGATGTTCTTCTGTCACTAGATGAAGTACCGAATGTAAAAAGCCCATTATCCTTGATACTGTGACTGAATCAATTGTTTCTAGATTTGTAAATATGCTATCAATGACTATCAAGGGATCAGTAGTGCAGTTGCACTCTCTTCTTCAATGAAAGTGCTCATACACTTCATGTGTGGATAAGTGTACTGTGGGTTTTAAAGAGGGAGAAATTAAGATGGGGGTGACTGGAGAATTTTCCAAGTAACTTGTGATTATTCATGATGCTATTTATTAGTCTTGAGCATAAGAGCCTTGGAAGGTCCTACAGCTTTACAATACATCAGCCTTCTCAAAAGTTCAAATACTGACAATAGTTGCATATCAAAAGGCACTCTTAAGAACCTGGTTAAGGAATTGCCACCTGGATGTTGACAGCAATTTACTAGCAAGACCCAATTTCTTCTGTCTCAAGCTCTGACTGAGACATGGTCCAAAAAAAGGGCATGCAATTATCTGTTTGCCTGTAAATCCTAGATTGTCCATTTCTTTTTAAAATGCAGAAATACAATAATGTTTCTCCTTTTAACTATGATTTTAAAAGGCTGAATTTCTCCATGACAGGCAATATCTTAGTCTGACCCAAATTCACTCTTTTTGGAGCTGCTTTGCTGGAACAAGATGAACAAATGTCAATTCTTGTTTTCTGTTCTCATGGGAATAAATGAGAGTGGATATATTTCCACCAATAAGATTTAGAGGGTGGTGTGTAATGTTAACATGCAAATTAGGTTGAGATGATATTTCTGTCAGGGGAAATAAAAACTCTTCCATGAATTTCCCTCATCATTCCTTTCATTTTCTGCATATAAGCTCCATGTAAAACTGTCAGGCTGGTAATTAGGCAAATTATAAGGACTTTCTCATATGAAAACTAACGCAATTTCCAGAGAGAATTTCAAATGAAGATGCCCACAAGGAAGGCAGAAGTCTGAGCTCATTTTTCTTTATTGAGACTGATTTAAAAGTACGCAGATTTTTCACTGTCTAAACTTGACAGCAGCAAGACGATCTAAAGGTGGACTTTCTTGCAATGAATAGGTCTCTGAAAAATACTTGTCTTCCAGACAGTAATGTATCTAAATGCAATGTAATTAAAAAAAAAATTCCTGCTTAGCTAAGGTAAAATTGTGCAAGCTTCTGCGTACTGCATGATTTTCATGAGAAGTCATGAACTGGTGAAGGTTTATCCAAAATCAGCACAGACTTGTAAAGCTTGCAGCAATCCTTCCCAAGAGGGAGTTTGTGGGAAAAGCCAATTATAAACTAGGGTTCATAATTTGACGCAAACTCTCTGTGCAGAGCTCTACAGAGAAACAGAATTTCTCACTTTTAAGGACATGGGGCAATAAAAAAAAAAAGTGTGATCATCAGCCTTTGTCCTTTTAAAAGCAACAAATAATATTCAGTAAGCAGAGAAGAGGCTGGGGAAAATATAATAAGCTAAAATATGTGAGTTGGAGCCACCTCTCAAAACAATCAAGGGGAAGGTTTTGGGGTGTCAGAGTCAATGAGGAATAAATAGGTGACAATACAATATATGAAATAGACTAATTTTTATGGTCAAAAATGTATTGGCATAATATTTTTATACTTCTATATGACATTTTTCTCAGTCCTGCATTATACCCATATAAAAAGATTAGCATTTCTCAAATTGAAGGTTGAATGAACCTAATTTAGAAGACGCTCATTGCAAAATTGAGAAGGTTAATCCTGTTGGCATGTCATCCAGTTGGCTGTTCCTAGCTGAGGTCTCCAGGGATTGGTTTATAACCTATATTAAATATTTCTTCGTCAGTGATGCAGAAGGGGGAATATCAGCCACCTGCTTTGGTGGGGCTGTGAGGGAATCACCCTGGCCCTGGGAACTGACCTGCTTCAGCTCCACTGGGCTGGGATGGAAACTCATCCCAGATCCTGCAGCCCACTGTGTCTGGTTCCTCTTTATATAATGTCTGTGCATGATTTCATAAAATTATTAAATCATGTCAACCAAAATTCCCAGCTCACACAGAGGTCACATTTTAAGCCAGCTAGGGGATTTACTGAAGCATGTGAAGGATGACTGAGAGCAGGCCTTGCTGTCTGAGTGAAACAGTTTAATTTATGAGCACACATAGGATTGATCCAGTGGCTGGGACCTTCCTCACCAGTAATACTGGGCAAGTGTCCAGAGACACTAGTGCTCCCTGTAGAAAAAAAAGCTAGCCAAGGCTAATGTTCTGAGGAGGGGACATCCCTCAATTGCACTGTATTGGTGAAAAGACAACTAATGTAGGCATAAAGGCTATTTTCCTCACCTCACATACTTTTCTTAGCCACTTAGAAAATGATCCCCACATCCTAATTTTACTTCTGCAAGTAGGACTGATTATTTTCAGTCTATTTTTCTCTACATGTCTGATAACTGCCCCTTTCCTTCACAACCTTGTCATTGCAGAGTGGAGCCTGAAAATACAAACATCACCTGCTTCCAAATACTGGTCCCTGTGATCAGTCTGGGAACATCTTTGATGTTGGAAGATGGATTGCCATTCATGTTTATTATATTACTGTGTAAGGTTGTGAGGGCTATTATGGAAACTAGATAACCATTCCCTCATAAAACTGCTTGGAGCAGTTGCTGGAGGTGTAATGCCATCTCTTCAATCAAATAATGAAATCAAACCATATAGAAATAATCTGGGAAAGAGAAGCACAGACAATATACAAGAGAAAGGTTTAATTCTCTTAAACTTTAATTAAGTTTCAAGCAAAATATCTAGGGACTTCATAGAGTCTTAATTTCTTCGTTGCTTGAAGGGTTAATCTCAGATGTGTCTGCAAAGTGTACTGCTGTTCAAGTGAAAGATTTGAGTTGCTGACAGGGATCAGTGCATGAAGTGGTGTTATCTAGAGGGTAACATTAGACAGAGAAATGTTTCTCTCTCTTTTAACATGGTGTAAACCCATGCATTTCATTAAACTGGAGTGATTTTATTTGGTAATTTGCATTTTGAATATTGGTCCAATTACCTCTATCATTAATGAATGTGTTTATATTTTTGACAGCTGAGTCAATAAAGTTAAGGTTCATAAAATATTGTAGCTGTGACATTACATAGCATTTTCATTCTTAAATCCTTGGATTTGGTAGTACTTGAATATAATGAAGTAGAATTTAATATCCACCTACAGCAGGAAGAGAGTTCCTATTTTTATATCTATACAGCTGCAAGGATATGACCCCTATTCCCACCCCTATTCACCTTTAATTCTGTTATCTTTACAGCCAAATAGGAAAGCCCTCTAGGAATAGTATTTCTATAAGCTTAAGGTAGCAAAATGCTAGTTTTCATATCACAGCTATACTCTCCTGTCTTGGTATTTTCATCCATTTAGTTGCTGAAGAATCTCGCTGCTTTATCACACTTTTTCTAAGAATTCCCATGTTTTCCAGGAGATCTGGATCAGCATTAATAGGTTTGTATTACCAAAAGGTGTTACCCAGCACAGGATACTTAATGTGTGAGTAGATGAGGCAGATGTGTTGAAAACAGATCACAGGTCTCCTTCCACAATGACTAAGGGAATGGAGGAGTTTCTGCTGACATCACTGAGAGAGGGTGCTAAGAGAGAAGGTTATTACCATCTTGCCTGAGATCATCACTATAAATGACAGGCCATAATTTGGAACCTTGTGATAAACTGCACAAGGCATCTTTGAGATTGTAGTGCTGCAAAAATGGGGTCCTTTTTTTAAGAGAAGAGGAACAGGTACAGGCATAAACCATGTTGTTCTGACGTCCATTGTGTTTCTTTGGCCCCTTGGACTCACAGGGATATCTGTGCAAGAGTAGTTTTTCTAACTAATTTTATCATTAAAAACGTAGAAATTATTTTCTGCAGATATGGGAGATATTTACCATGCTCGATGGGAGAAGCAAGACAGTTTTTGAAGCTCTTGCTCTATCTCACTGCTTTGCTGGGTTGATTTTCAGTTCAGAGGTGAAACTCCCTTCAATGTGAATCCTACATTGATGGGGAAAGGGTGGGGGTGCCAGGTGACTACGAGGTTGAGGTATAAGGCACACAAAATAATTCTTGTTGCTCCTGGATAATGTCCCTATATGCACAGTGTTAACTGAGACCCACGCCTGCCTCTCAGCCAGCTGATGGACTGACCTCCCTTCTCTCCCTGTTTATCTCCCTGAAATCTCTGACCAAACAGGGAGCTTCTTCTGACTGTGGATACTGCCATCCTCTGAGCTCCTTCAGCCCCCTCATGCTGGCTCTATTCTGTCAGTCATGGTCTGCATCCTCTGGGATGAACAACTTTGGAAAATAATCATCAGTCAGGTCTTATCAGTGAAAGTGAAGATGAGGACTCTCAGGATAACTAATCTACTGACACATTGCTTCCTGGTGAATTTCTGGACTCTAGGCTGTGCTCAAGGTTTCACCCAACAGCTAAATCAAGCAAACTCAGTATCCACAGCTGCATCTAAGCAGTTTGTTTCATATGTAGAAACACTATGTGTCAGGTGGGTAAGGAGAGAAAAAATTAGCTTTTTTCCCCTGCTGGTGAGTTTGGGAGGAACAAGAGAAGAGTTGTACCTGAGAAATCTCTTGCTGTTTTGGGTAATGAAACCATTTTTTCCCCATAAAGGTTTACCTCCTCACCTTTCATGTGTGCCAGGGATGGGGAACCCTCCCATGCTCTGCAGTGACTAATTTTTGAGCTGTGCTCAGAAAAGGCTCTGTCATGTGGCAATCAAATGGGAAAAAGAAATTATTACAAATGACACTGTAGGCTAGATGCAGTGGCAACAAGAAGCCTTTAGAAATCCAAAACAAGAAAAGGAATCACTTGGTAAATACATGTGACATAATTAATCATAGAATCATTATGTCTGTTTTTCTTGCCTGTGCTGGTCTTCTAGACCTAAATATTTTGCTTCATTTTAAATATTTCATTTACTTGTATGGCTTGACACAATTTTCTTCTTCTGATGTGTTTCTTATCATATCATTGAAGAGCAGTGCCTTCACTCTCCCTTGTTCTCTTTTCCCTCCTCCTTGCTTTTGCATAATTTTAAAGACATACTTGCTCTTTTTATTTAGAGCAGTACTGCAATGTATTCAGACCGTGTTTGACTCCATGAAGAATTTCTTTTTCCTCTGTGATTTCAGAGAGCCTGAATTTATAGCAGAATATCATATATATATACATATATATGTAAAGATTAGGATGGGAAACTGTAGGGAGAAATCTCTTTGAACTGTCATGCTAATGTAATTTTATTTTTAAAGCACATTTGGAGACCTGTTGTTCAGCGTTTTAATGCATTAGCTTTGCATTTGCTGATCTGGCCTTGGAAGCAGAGGTGTGGGTGAAAGTTGGCATACTTTTGGTGTCACAGCAGTTCTGCCCTGGAGTCTGCAGATCTACAAGCCAGGCCTAGAGATGACTCCAGAACTACAGGCTCAAATGGGAAGTGTGATATTGCTTGTAGTTCATCTTGTCTGCTGTCTGAGCTGAGAAAACAACCTTGTAGTGGGCGTAACTCAGAGCAGCCTTTAGTTAACAACATCTGCCATGTGATCAGTAAGAGTGATGGGAGCATAGGTGAAAGAGCATTACCTTAATGCCTTTGAGCATATTCTCGGCTACAAACAGGGCATGGAGGTGCATATCTGTGCCTCTGGGCATGTCAAAGTGATATCATGCTTTAATTCCTCTTCTTGGATCCAGGGAGGGTGGAAAATCTCTGACAGTCAAAAGTAAGGAGAGCCTTACTTCTGAAAGGATCTGCAGCCCTTTCCCAGATGGAGACAGCCTTGGAAAAGCTAAAGGCTTAAAAACAAGGGATTTCTGGCCGTTTTTGGTTCTTTGTGTCTTTATACTTCTACCAAGGCCAGACTGTTGAACCTGTGAGACAGCACAAGGATAAGAACCACACAGTTTTTGGTTGTGCCTGTGAGAACAGTGATCAGTCACACTATAGATTGCTCAACAGACCTCTGAAATGTTCTCAGAGCTGTCACAGAAATAAGACTGTAAGGGGTTTTCTTTCATTATTATTATGTTGTCTGTTTATCTCAATTCAAGCCCCTTTTAATATTTGCTCGACAACACTTGTTTACTTACTTTTCTATTACATAATTTTTAGTGTTCTAGATATAAATTTGAAAAGAAGCAAGCTGGCTAAAGATATGGACAGACTTTGAAATTTCTAAATTTTGAAAGAAGTCACTTGCCTGTGAATTGGGTGTCTCACTGACTTCAGAACTCTGAGGCTTTGTAGAGCTAAACTTCAAAGACAAGAGTTATGTGTCCTTGAAAAGTTTATTTGGAATTTTCCATTTGGGAACAATAATTTTCAATGACTGGGGACAAGGAACAAGCTTTTTAGCCTACAGAAGAGAACTCTCAAGGAGGGGTTTTTTGAACAGATGTAAATACTTGAAGGGAGGTGCAAAGAAGGTGGAACTGGGCTCTGTCCAGCAGTGCCCAGTGACAGTACAGAGGCAGTGGGTGTTATAGACAAGTTTAAGTTTATAAAAGTTGACTGTGTTTATAAGTTGGGGGTTCGGGTGCATTTATAAAGCTGATTGTGGGGGGGTTGGGCTGGTTAATGTTCTCGTATTGTTTGTGTTGGGGACTGGTTAAGTGACAGGGTAGGGTATTGGGAGTGAGGGGTAGACACGCCTCATGCGAGAATATGTATAAGGTTCTAGAGTGTTCTGGCAGGAAAAGAGGGAATCAGCAAGGACATGGACTGGACCAGACGGGAACCAATCGAAGGGGATTTGAGGAAATGATTGGCTAAGAAAGCACAGAGGAAATGGACCAACCATAATCAGAGAAACAGACCAATGATGCAGAGGATCCAAAATGGACCAATGGAGTGATGGACTGGGGTATAAGAACCAGCCCCTTGGCACGGGTCCTCTGACCTCTGCCTTCTTGGACATGTGGGAGGGGAGCACCCAGCATGGGGCGCGTGCTGTACCTCACTCTGCCTTGTTGCCTTTTTTTGTCCTTGGCTGTTTTTTAAATAAATTGGTTTTTTGGCGCACAGAGGGTGGGTCTCCTTTATTGACCCCCCTCTTGCTACAGTGGGCACAAACTGAAACACAGGAGGTTCCCTCTGAGCATTCCTCTGAACACTTTTCTGCTGTGGGGATGACCGAGCACTGCCAAAGGTTACCCCAAGAGGCTGTGCTGTCTCCATCCTTGGAGATATTTTGAATATCCAGTTTTTGAAGCTGTCTGGACACTGTCCTTGGCAACATGCCGTAGGTGGTTCTTCTTAACCAGGAGGCTGGACCAGATGATGACCAGTGGTCCTTCCAACTTCAACCATTCTGTCATTGTGTGATTTTCTGGTGCTGTTATCACACTTAGATATCACTTACATTGGAACTTTATCAACTTTGTTATTTAGCTTGTTGCTTTGGAGAACTACAATACTGCTTTTACCAGTTATTCATAAATCCGTATCTCATTCTATTACCTGTTTCTGTTTGAAATCATTCCTATTTCAATGGTTTTCCATTGACTGAAGAAGAATTTTGGCTCTTGGTCTCTAGTAATTCCTGATCCTTCACGTAGACTGAAGTTTCTCCAACAATGCAATAAGAGAAAACTAAAAATCAGTAGAACTCACATTTTTCCCAACAGGTTTAGTTTGTAAACCATTAAAACATCCTCCTTTTCTCACAGTTTAAAGATAAATTTACCGTGAAGTTACAAAATGAATCTCCTTTCTGTCAGCTTTGTTACATGGTAAGCCATTTTATTTTGCCGTATAAATTCTAGGGTGTTATAGTAGTATATATAATTTGCCCTTTCCTTTTCTTGGATGTGACATTTTGGTGGCAATGGGTCAGTAGAAAGACTTCAATGAAAACACGATTGTGCCTCTCTGCTCTGTACTGGTGCAGATTCAGCTCAAGTCCCAGGGGCAGTTCTGGGTAGCACAATACAGAAAAGACTTTAAGCAATTAGAGAGCATCCAAAGGAGGGCTAAGGAGATGGTGAAGGGCCTTGAGGTGAAGCCATATGAGGAGTGGCTGAGGTCACTTGGTCTGTTCAGCCTGGAGGAGACTGAGGGGAGACCTCATTGCAATTACAACTTCTTTGTGAGGAGAAGAGGAGGGGCAGGCACTTATCTCTTCTCTGTGGTAATAGTGACAGAACCCAAGGGAATGGCCTGAAGTTGTGTCAAAGGAGGTTTAGGTTGGATATCAGGAAAAGGTTCTTCCCCCAGAGGGTGGTTGGGCACTGGAACAGGCTCCACAGGGAAGTGGTCACAGCACCACGTCTGACAGGGTTCAAGAAGTGTTTGGACAATGCTCTCAGGCACAGGGTGTGACTCTTGGGGATGGTGCTGTGCAGGCCCCATAAAGCCCATGTATGGACTTTATGATCCTTGTGGGTCCCTTCCAAGTCACCATTTTCTGGGATTCCTAGTTCCAGGGTACTCCGTATTCCCCCACATTGAGCTAATCTAGATCGGTTCACAGCTGGAATCATGGGCACTGAGGTTGGTGAGGGACTCAGCAAAGCAAAAAGCTGAGAGTAGCTGGTGGGGTTAAAATCCCCACTAACCTACCCTGGAGAGAGGGACAAAAATGGGCCAGATCAGCAGAACCAAAATTACAACAGATTAAAAAATTCCCTGACCACTAGGCATGTAGGTAGCCAGGCAGAAAAAAGTGTTGTTAGACCAATAGTTTGTGCTATTCGATACTGTGCGCAATGATTTCACATGACGCTTTTACACACAAAGGACTGCAGTGTTTTAATCCTGTACAACAGCATGACATATCTGTTCATTCCTTGCAATAGTGGAATCGCCATGCTACAGACTTTCTAGTGCTCTGCCTTGACTGCTATCAAAGGGAAATATCTGAGTCACACAGAGCATAATAATGAGAGGAAAAACTCAGGTGACCTATTTCTTACCCACTACCTTGAGGCAGTAGTATTTCTGTGCCTGGAAACCTTGCCGGCAATAATCCCACAGCAACCCTGAGTTAAGAAAGTGGTGAGGTATTTTGGGGGTTAAACAGCCTGATAAGGAAGAGGCTTGTACTCTCAGAAAAGAGGTGTGAGAGATAAGGTTTCTGGACTTTGGCTGATGTTCCTGGGGAGTTTTGCTGAAGGGTAGCATTTTCAGGAATTTAGGAAAGGGAAGGAATTTAGTGTTTTAGCACAGACACTTGTTATGGAAATAAGTGAATTAAGCCAACACACACATACACAGACTGAGGAGCAGATCCAGAGGCCTGTTTACTATGGGGGGTTACCTTTGTGTCTGTCAGAGACTGAAAATAATTCATGCCTCAGACATTGATACTACAAAAGGCAACAACCAGAGATGCCTCCCTGAAGACTGGGACTTTGGACTGAAAGTCAAGCTGCTGATTAGATAAAGGGAAAGCCCTTTTGTTCAATCACCTGAAACAAACAAGGTTGGGGGAAAAGGTATGCATCCCCAAAAAGCCAAAGCCACCAGCTGTCCTG
>VZTJ01003332.1:125005-197965 GCA_013397795.1 Orthonyx spaldingii
CCTCCTCTCCTCTCCTCTCCTCTCCTCTCCTCTCCTCTCCTCCTCTCTCTCATATTTACTATCAAATAAAACCTATACTATTGACTGGCATGTGGTCTCGTTTGCACCTTAATTTGGGCAGAGGTATTTCTAAGAACCTAATAATCGGATCATGACAGTGTCACACTGTAATCCACCCTGGGGCTCTGAGGCAAATGTAAATGAGCAGCAGTCATGACCATAGCTGCTCTCCGGTGCAGAAGAGGATGCAGAAGAGGAACTGAGCAGACTGTGTGCTCTTGATCGCATAAATAGTACACAGATACGTATAGTTTCAGTTGATAACCCCTAAGTGTGATTAGCGTGAGGGAAAAGGCAGGAAGGAGGGTGATTGGCGTCTTGCAGTGCTGCAAAACAAACCATGTTTCCTTGTGACCCTGCTAGAAATTCCTGACTTTGGTTTCAGCAGAAACAGGATCTTACTTAAAAGGAGACTATCTTCCTTCAAAAAGGATAAGTTTTCATGCCCCAGCACTTGGGAGAAGATCCTCTGCCTGCTGTTCCCATTTCTTCACAGGACTATGAGGAGGAAAAAAAGGTGATTAAAGTTATCATCATTGCTTTTACTCAAATATAGGAGATGGGAAAAAAGCCTTATAGATTCAAAAGCATTTTCCTGCTTTCTTTAAAAGTAGATCTCATCAAATTAACCTCAGTTTAACTATAAATTGCACCTATTCTGAGGGAAACTGAGAGAAAGATAGCTGTAGAGTATCCCTGGGTAAGTGTATTTTATCTGCTCTTTTTATAGGATGAAGAGCAGCAATGGAAAGATGATCATATTTCCTTGGCAGCTCATTAACCTGTTTTTTTTTTTTTTTTTGAAGTAGCTGCTTCAAGTGATTAGGGCTATCACTAGTGCAGTCAAACTGAAATTCATGTGAACAACCTGGTTTCTCTCCCCCTCTTGGCCCCCACCTCTCCCTCTTCCCCTCCCCTTTCCCCTTCCCTTTTCTCTCCCCCCCCCATGTTTTCTCCCCTCCCTCCTTCCTCTTCTTCCTGCTTCTCTCCTCCTCTCCCTCCTTCTATTTCCTTGCCTTTTACTCTTTATCTTCTGCCCCCTCACCTCTTGCTTTTTGTCTGTCCTATCTTTTCTCATAAGAAAATATGTTGGCTGGTAAGAATCCTCATGAAGGGCTAATTCAAGGATAAAGGATAATATTTATCTGGTCACAAGAGATTTTCTTTCATTTGATTTGAAATAATAAAACATAGTTAGTTTATACACCATAAATAATATTAGCTTTCAAAAATCTATGAGAGAATGGCAGTGTGTCTTTGTTAAGCACAATTTAAAATCTTTTGTGTGAGCTGATCAAATTAAATAAAGCTCCCATGCTGTCAAAGTTCGAAATTTGCTGGTGTGCCAGCATTCATTCTTCAGTTCTATATTTAGCTTTCCAGGCAGACAAGGTCAGCTGTATCTGATTGATCCAGCTTCTGTCTTATAGCAATACCAGACGGTTGTTTCTGTAAGAAAGAGCATGTTTTCCCCCATTTTCCTCCCACAGCAGAACAGCTGATTTGGTTTTATTCCACCAGATGGCAAGCTTTAACCAAGGAAAAAAAAAGGGTTTTTTTGCAACTATTCACTTACCTTAGGGGAGAGGGGGAAGCAAGCTTGGTTTAGTGGTTATTTTTGTTGGGTTTTTTTCTTTGTGTTTTAAAAAAATGTTTTTACTATAAGAGGCTCACATGCATCTTCTGGCATGATTTGTAGTGTTTAGAAAAATAAATCAATAGAATAACATTTGCTGTCAGCTATTGAGTAACTGACAGGTGTCACCAAGGGAAGCAAAAATGATTTAGAATATATGATCCATCCACAAATTTCACCTAAGAGAAACAGAGTCAGTGCTCCTAAACAAACGAGTATAGTGATTCCAGTAAAAAATGAGAAGATATTACTAAGCTCTTAGTGCAACATAACCTACTTTGAGTTCTGGTTATCCCCAGACCCTACATTAATCCCTACCTTTGGTTCTCAGGGAGGAGCTGCTCTGCCATGTATTTCTGCCAGTATAACCTGCTCTCAATGCCTGGACAACGCATAGAGCAGAGAACTGTACTTTCTCAGTTCAAGCTACATTATCTCTTCAGTCCGGGGCAGTCTACATTTCAGATCTCCTGGGAATGGAGCTAAAGTCTGCTTGTATTAGTCCAGCAGACTTTATCTGCTAGTGTTAAAGTTAAAGGTGCTAATGTTCACTCATTTTGTTTTACAGACTAGCGGTTCCAGCTTCACAGGGGAAGCGGCTGTGTCACCAGGAGGAGGCTTGTCTTGGCATTGTTAGCTCAGCCATGGAGTGTTACAGCGATGTGTGAGAACCAACTCTCCCAAGTTCAAGCTCAGCAATCTGGCCCTGTGGATATGGAGATATCTGCACTGTCTCCAGCATCAACAACTCCAGGGGTCTCTGCAGCCTTTGGGTTAGAAAGTCTGGCACAGGTAAAATCACAGCTGCCAGCTCCTTCACTATTCTTCTGGTTTTTTTGTTTTTTTCTTTTTTTAATTAGCAGCTCTCTCCTCCTGAGATCATGGGTGCATTCCTGCTTGGTAGCTGGGATCCAGGTAAATACCATGGTGGGAGCCTTGGCAACCCTGGGGGTTGCTGTGCCCATCCCTCTAAACAGAAAAGTGATACCAATTGTTCAAGAGGAGAGACATGATTGTCTAGCATCACAAAAGTCTGCAAAGGGTAGGGGGGAAAACAAATCTACATCTTTAGCTGCTGACCTACTGACTGGAGAAAAAGAGTTTCCATTTTTTCCTGTGGGTTCTTTTCAAGTAAATTACTTTTCCACTATAAACATCTTTACAAGTTTGAAAATAGCTTTGAAAAATAAGTGTGTGTTTACACCTGTTTCTTAGCTCTTTCTAAAGAATGAACTTCTAAAAAGTAAATCAGTGCCATGTAAGATTATGCTAGATGAGCCTGAGGGAAATTTATGTAGCAAACACAATTATGTGGCAGTTTGTACAATAGTCAAAACTTGTGAGCTCCAGTTCTGAGACTGAAAAACAAAGACATACATTTTAGCTATTTTTGCATTTACTAGTTCATGGTTTTAATTTTTTTCTCAACATCAAGGGAGGTTGGAAGCCTTTGTTTTTCCAATAGTGGGAACTCGTTCTTCTGTTCTGACTCCTAGAACTGAAGCTTTACAAAAGGCTCAGGACTGATTATACTACGAAGATTGAAGAGCTGCAGCAGTGCAGACTGCAGTGAAATGGAACAGCTAAGGAATACAGGTGGCAGGCTGTGGGTGTCTGGCTCTGTATTCATGCTTTGAGGACTTAGCTTGTGCTTAATTTCTCTCAGGGAGAGGATTATGTGCTTTGGAGTTCTGTACTATGCCTGAAGTTTGTTTAGGTCTTAGATTTTTTTTTTTCTTTTGGATGAAACACTGCAAATTCATGCAGTGCCTCTGCCAGAGCTCCAGGCATGCCTGGGGAAGTTGTGAATGCCCTCTGTCACTTCAGCATCCCTGACACACACATCTCCTCTCTCTGGAAACAAGCAGAATCTCTCCAAAGCCATATAGGTTTGACCAACAGCAAGGCTCATGTCACCTTGCTTTGCTGCCACTCATTTTACTATTCACTTACTTCTCTGAATTAAGGGAGCTTTGGAAAACATCACACCAAGGTGACAGCAGTGCAACCAGATGGGAACTGTTTGGTGCTTCCTAAGGCAATGTGTCCTCTGAGAGATATGGGAACTCACTGCCCTTCCCAAGCTGTTCTCAGCAGAGCAGTAGTGTGCCAGCTTGGCATGCTTGTAAGTGTAGGGATAGTGAGGTCATTTTTCACTGGGCCTCCCTTCTCTGCTGCTACTAAGGAATGCCACCGCAATGGTATAGATAGTCATGAGAAGATTTTTTTAATTTCTGCTCTTGCTGTGGGCTTTGGCTCTGTGAACTTTTCTTTGGTTATACCAGTGTGAGTTAATTTAAACATCACTTGGTTTCGTGACAGAATGCAAGGTATGAGGCCAATGTGATGATTTTGGAGCAAGACCACAAAAACCAGGCCAAAATTGCCCAGGAAGAGAAGTATTTTTCTTTCATTGCATCCAGTAAATTTGAATACTGTACTAAAGTGAAAGCCCCCCAAAGCCTTGTATGTATTAATGTCTTTTCCTTGGTTTTAATTTTACTATTGGTCTCATATGTGAAACTCTGCTGAGTCTGAATTTTGTTTTATAATTCAATTGTTGATATATAAATGAAAATAAAATCAGATTCCTTTTTCATATTCATAATGGCTCTGCAGTTCTGAAAAAGCTTAACTATAATAAACCAATGCAAATCAAAATTCTTTTCTCTTCTGCTAAGAAAATTCCATAATAAACTTCCAAGTAAAGGTAAAGGATTTAACATTCACGTAATACTTTTCAAGGGTAGAAATGGATTTTAAAGTCATGCATCTTAGTTTAGAAAAAATGCTTTCAGTTCCTCTCTGAATGGCATTTTGCAGTCTGTACGGTTTGTTTAAGTACTAATCTATCAAACATGTACAGAGCTGAGATCACTGGTCTAAGTAATTTGTGCAGAGGAGACAATCCTTCTACCTTAAATAAATCTGAGCTTGCATTGAAAGAACAGCTTGAATCAGAAGTGCTGGGCTGCCAGGTGGCTGAAACCACATGTGATGTTTGATCTCAGATGTGTGGAAACCATCAGGCCAACAAATGTATACAAAAGATGTATCTGCAGTAGGCTCAGGAAGATTCCAGTGCTGCAAAGGAAGGAGTGGTCAAGTTTTCTAGGAATGTGCTAGGTGTACTTTCCTTGTGCTCGGTCTTCTCTGGGATTCAACTTGCAGCCATACTGGAGTCAAGGTCCTGAAGCAGATGAACCTTTAGTCTGAAATGTATGGCTTCTACCATGTTATTTGTTTGCAAATATTTTCTTTGCTGTTACCTGTTGACAATATTCTGAAATCTCTTATTTTACTTACCGAGATAAAAAACTTTCACTACTGATGCAAGCTCCTAGTCAATCTTTCTTCTTCAAATAAATGTTGTTTTGTTACTGCCTCTCTGTGCTACTGCTAAAATAAATCAGAATCCCCATCTCAATGCCTGTAGAGACATGAACATTTAATTTATAGCAATTTCCTTTTCTCTTCATGGTTTCTACAAACAGAACATGCTGGGTCTCAACCTGCATTTGCATTTATGCTAAATTACAAGCAGAACAATCAATACAAGTCCCAGCTCATGCTGCCCACAGCTGAACAGCAGCAAGAAAAGAAAACTGCCAAGGAAATCTTTCCCACCCAGCCAGCTTGTTACTTGTTTCTTGTTAATACACTTTAACAGATGGCATTTAGCCATCTATTTATTTATCACTGTGGTCTTGGAGTGCCTCCCAAGAGTTGTGGAGATGAAAAGAGGAGCTTATCCTTAGACACTTTGTGAATCTTCCTTGCAAGGCAGTCCCAGATGGCCACTTCTCAGGGCAGGTCAGGTCAGGCAGAGAAGGTGTTTGGGCAGTATCTCCTCTTCGAGTGCCCAAAGAGATGAAGACAGGACTTTCCTTCACACAGGACTGCTACTGGTGGAACCTCCATTGGGGTGATTATTGTGAACACTCATCCCTGACAATTGCAGTCCTCCTTGGCACATGTGTGCCCCTGCTCTCCATCTCACAAACCAAGTGAGGGGACCACAGGTGACTGGCTGCAGGAGTGATCTTAGTGCTGGGAGGCTGCTGAGACCGAGTTCTGCAGTGACCATTTCTGCACCTGAGTGCCATCCTCTCTGTCCTGCCACCCACTTGCTGAGCTGCTACTCGTGTGGGTGAAGGCACCACTAGATCTCTGTGCAGCCCTCCTCACAGAGCACAGGGGGGAAGGTGTTCGCCGCTTTTGCCTCAGGACCCATGCTGAGCTTAAACCAAGCAGAAGAGCATCTCTGTGATCCTACAGTTAGCAGCCATATCCTGCAGAGCCACAGAGGCTGACTGAATTGACAGGATTAATGTGACTCCAGGGGGTCTCCCTGCAGCTAATCAGGAGATGCTGGTCCTAATGAATGAAGCACAGTGAAGAGAACTGGTACGCTAAAGGCAGTGAATGTCCCCTTTATTGTAGTTACAGTGCTAGTGATTAAAACATTACTCTGTGGGATGCAGTTAACTCTCAAGCTAATTCTTGAATTGAAGAAGGAACAGCTCATAAAATGTCAGCTGCAAATGTAATGGAAACCACTGCACAGGACACTCATATTTTTGATCAAGGGTCATGCTATAATTCACATAGGTTTTGGGGACTATGGCTTCAGTTCCTGCCTGTCTCCCATGCAGCTTCTACTCGGAGCCTGCTCCACGTCTCAGAAACAAGAAGGTTCATCAGAGATGAGATGAATTAATCATTTCCCCTCCATAAACTGATGCTTATAATCCCAGCTGTGATTTCCTGTTATGTCTTCCCTTCTGCAGAGAACTTTATTCCCTACTGTGATGAAATAAAATGAACCAAACCATTGTCAAAACAATTCAAAGCACTCTGCTCCTTTGGGCAGAGGAATCAGCTCTATAGCCTACTTTGTCTGTTAACTCCTCAAACTGCAGAAGAAACAGGTGCAGAAAAAATGATGGTGTGTCTAATACTATATTGTTAAGTCTAAGTACTGTGTTTGTTTTATTGGTAAAACAACATAGTGTGCAATACATCTTTCTGTCCTGGCAAATGCCCCACCTTAGAATAAATAAAAATCTTCGTGTACCTGTAGATTATTTGCCATCATCCAAATGAGCTATTTTATAAACATACATGAAATATCATATAAAAGACATATAAAAATAGCAGCTCTGAAAAATAGGCCCTCAGTCTCTGTTCAGTCACACTGTTAGATCAGAGAAGCTGTTGATTAAACCAATGCTAAGCACACCAAAGGTGCAGCACAGCTTCTCTGAAAGCATCAGCTTGGGGTTCTCTGCTCTAATGACACAAAATGTTTGTGGGTGTGTTTTGGACAGAATCCCTCATAATACACCTTGATGTAGTGGCTACCCAACCAGCCAAGATCCTTGGTCAAAGCTGAAACAACAGCAATTTCATGGTTGCTAAGTTTGCAACTGCATGTATCTCTGCTGGAAAACTAGTACCCAATGGGAAAGGAGGAAAAATAAATTGGGATGATGTTCTAACTTCTATTCTGCACCAGCTTAACTATAAACACCTGACCCCTGCAGGAGCTGGGGCAATAGCCCCCTGTAAGAAAGAAATCCAGCTTCCTGGGAGCTACTGAACTATACCTGATGTCAAGTGTCAGTTATGTATGTATGTAAGACCAGTAAGATTTGTTTATTTTGCATGGAAAGGCTTTAAAAGGTTTTTTTTTTTTGTTTGTTTGTTTGTTTTTTGTTTTTGTTTTTGTTTTTTTTTTAAAGAATTTGTGGGAAAACATAACCTTGGCATGGATGGCTTTCAGTCATGTGGCCTCTACCCAAATGAGCTTCACCTGTGACCCTGAGTGGGGAGCTAAGCTAATCAGTCATGGTGTGGGGGGAGGAGCATGTGCTGTATGGTATACAAGGTTGTGTTTTAAGAGGCTGAAGGCTGAGGCTGGTGAGATGAAACAGTTGATACTGTTATTGGTGTGGCCTGCCTTGCAAATATCCCTGGTGTGGTTGCAGGAGTGCTGTGACAAATGGTGCCCCGTGTGAGGAGGAGACTGTGGTAGAAAGCAGTCGTGAGTCCACTGTTAATGGATGACCCCATTGTAGAGGGTCTGGGACTGTGGTGGCTAGCAGCCAACAGTGGAGCCCAGCCTAGCAAAAACGGCAGAGAGAGCCTAAGGGTCCAGAAGGTCTGCAAAAGCAGGAAGGGCACCTGTTCATGGGTGAGTGACTGGGAAACAAAAAGGCCAGCCTAGCAAAAAAGGCAAGGAGAGCCTAAGGGTCTGGATGGTCTGCAAAAGCAGAAAGGGACACCTCGACCTCAAGGTGAGTGGCTGGGGACCAAAATAGGGGAGTCAAAATATCAGCAGAAGACGAATCCATTTTTGAGCACTGTATTACAAATACTACTAAAGAGGCAGTGGCACGTAGAAGCATCCATGCTGGAGCGAGTGGCAATTACTTGTGCAAGTTTCCAAGAGTTGTTTGTTATAACTTGTTAAGAATATCAATTTGTGACATTTTTAATAGTATGTATTGTACAGTTTAAAAGAATTAACAAAAAATATGGAGCTATAAAAGTCATAATAGTATGTATTGTATAGTTTAAAGGAATTAAGTGGAAACCACACAAAATATTTGTAAAGGGGAAAAAAAGGGGAAATTGTGGGAAAACATAACCTTGGCATAGATGGGTTTCAGCCATGTGGCCTCTACCGAAATGAGCTTCACCTGTGACCCTGAGTGGGGAGCTAAGCTAACCAGTCATGGTGTGGGGGGAGGAGCATGTGCTGTATGGTATAAAAGGTTGTGTTTTAAGAGGCTGAAGGCAGAGACTGATGATGAAGCCATTGATACTGCTATTGCTGAAGCCTGCCTTGAAAATATCCCTAGCATGGTCACAAGAGTGCTGCAACAAGAATTTATTTAATCATCTGCTTCTTACAGAGCTCTCTTAGCAGCTCCCATTCATCTTTTCCCCAAAATCCTGGAAGTTCATGAATGAATAGAAAATCTATATTTACATTTCACTTTTGAGAAAGGCTAAGTATGATAATGATCAAGAATGTGTTTTTAGCAGGGAATAAAAAGATTATTATCCATCCTGTCTTTAGCAAAACCTGCTTTTCTCCTGTCTTATATTTCTAGGGTTTGGGGTTCTTTTCTGCATTATCTATGTTATGCTAATTAGTTCCTAACTTCCACTTTCTCTCTTTCTCTCTCTCCTATTTAATTAACATTGTGGATGCTGTGTTTTGTCTTATGGTTACAACGAACAAGTCTCCTGTGAAAACAATGTTTTTTGTAAACCTTTTTAATTGAAATGGCATGAATTCAAAGATTGTCAGGCAATTCTAGTCATTTTGTGACATGAAAGTTTCTTTGGAGACTCTTCCCCCAAAACACACATAAAAAGCCCCAAACTAGCTTTTTGTTTAGGCAGCAACTGTTGTGTCAAGGAAAATAAAAAAAGGTGAGACATGAAAGAGCAATTAAATATTTTGTAAATTTTGACAGTTGCACATAAAATATTGCATTCAACTGTGGATGCACTCTGATTCACAATAAATGCCCTTCCTCTGAAGTAGACAATAAGCCTGAGATTCAAACTGTTTTTAAAGATTGGTGCTAGATTCCTGTCCATGCTGTGTTTCCATATGAAGTTTTCACAGCTTCTTTTCACCATGCAGTGAAATCCATAGGAAGTTTTCACAGCTTCTTTTCACCATGCAGTGAAATCCTTCTCCTCAGCACATGAGGTCTAGATTTTTAGCTCCTACAGGTCAAAGCACTTTCCTAGTTACCAGAATGAGGATGTGCTGGGGTGAGCAACCTCTCCTACCCTACTAAAGCTGGATTAGTTATCCATGTGGGAAACAAACCATGGGCTAGGGAGGACAGCAGGGAAATGACAACCAGAGCTCAGCCAAGAGGAGGTGGACACTGATTGGTTGCCCTGCTACTTTACTTTGCTGTTATGGCTCCTGTGATTTCTGACCCAGCTGATTTCAACTGAAATTTAAGACTCTCCTTTGCATGGCTTTGCCTGTTTTTCTGTATCAGATGTTTTGTTCTCAAAGGCTGCTTCTGCAGTGTTTTCACTTTGTTCACAGAGACTTCTACCTGTGCATGTGGTGTACACTACTTTTCTCAGGACCTATGTTCATGCAGAGCATGGCTGTCACTCCACAAAGTACATTAACAATTGGTATTTAAGTTTTCCATGAAAAACAAATCTGAGCAGATTGCAGTAAGATGTTTAACAACAGCGTGTTGTAGATGCTTTGATTTTTTTTTTTTCTCTAGCACCCATAAACAGCTCAAAAACTCATTTAGGCATCTTTCGCTTTATCTATTACCTACTGCGTAGTCCTGGCTGCAGAGCGGAGTTGTGCCAAACACAAGAGATGAAATGCTGCAGTATGTTTCTCTCAACTTATGCTGCTAAAGCAAATGGAATCGGTTGTGGAAAAAAAGTCCAGGGTGAATCTCCTCCAACTGAGCTATAGGCCATAACTGCAGAGTTTCATTGATGCTGAAGTGTCTGATTTCAGGTAATGAAGTACTGCCTTTGCCAAAAGCACCAGCAACTGCCCCAGTCTGCTTCATTTCCCCTTTCCAGAATTCAGGCTGGCAACATGTAAACCTCCTGGGTTCTGGTGCTGATACCTTTATAATAGAGTAATAACAGAGGGCAATACTAAATCAAGGCTTTAGTCCAGTCATTATTACAGTTATTCACATTCTGAAAAAGTATATAATGAATATCTATAGTGATTTTTATCACAGAAAAAGCCATGGAATTTTTCAACTGCAGAGATGCTTTGTAGTAAGTCTAAGATCTGCTCCAGTCTTGTTTTGCTGCAGACACACATACAACTTCATTTGATTCACTAATAGTCATGCCAATAATAAAGTGAAGTCATTTAATTACAATTCCTGCAGCTTGTGAGGCCTGTTTCAAAGCCCACCAAAGTCAAAGGATGCTTTGAAGCTACATGAAAGAAGTTTGAAAGACAGTGAGGAGCCTAAAGTAAGCTGTGACTACAGAATCAAGGTTGCAAGCGACTGTAGAATCATAGAATCAAGGCTGGAAGACACCTCTAAGATTATCCAGTCCAACTGTTCACCCAGCACTGCCACTGTAACCCCTGAACCATGAAACCATATCACCAGCGCCAGATCCAGACACCTCTTAAACACCCCCAGGCAGGGGATCTCTACCACCTTCCCAGACAACCTATTCCAATGTCTATACATTTTCCGAAACAGGAAAAATTTTCTGTAAAACAGTGCTTAAGGTTTGAAACAGTGCTTCTAATAATTTCTATTTAATGGGCTTCTCCTTCCTTGACATTATTTTTTGTATTATGATATTTGTTCCTTGCTCTGATACATTAGTACCTTTAATTTATTCAAAAATGAGAGTTCTCACAAATATTTTGCGCTGGGTGTTGGTGGATTTCTTGCACTTCTGAATTAAAACAAGTTGCTTTAAGCAACTGAAAATTAAATTTCACATATATTCTAATTGAGTTACGCTTACTCAGCAATGGAACACAATGCTTATTTGCCTTCTGTTCTATTGTAAATTCTGTTTATGTTTTATGTTCTCTCCAGGTTATCGCATTTCGATAATACAATATGATCATACATCAGATTAAAATGTGTTATAAAAAATCTTGTACTTTGCTCTTTTGAACAGATGGCCAGGATGTGGGTTAGTGCTTATCATCTAACAACTCCAGTGAAATCAGCGGGGAAAGAGAATTTTATAGAAATACTCTTTAAATATCTCAGAACTGTGAGATGTGGTAAGGCTGGACATGGTTCTTGGTTGCCCCCACCTTCTGTAAGCATTTATACTTGAGGAAAGGGGATGTAGGATTTCTGCAGGATGCTGCCATTCTGACTGGGTAGTATATTTAATCTCAGCTCCTTTTAAAGACACTGGCCCAGCCATGGGGTGGCATCCAGATGGCATGAAGTAGACTAGTTTTGACAGCAAAATATTGTGATTCTGGTCAATTTTCCAAACCTTTCTCTTTCTTTATCAGTAAAAAGGATAACAATGTGTAACATGTCACATTATGGGTGTGGGAAGTCTTAGTTTTGATCTTTGCACGTGGACCAGTGATCTGCAACTAGGAGAAGTATGTGTGTGCAGAGTTGGGTGGTGTAACTGTGAAAACATTGTTTTTCCCCCAGAGACTGACGTGGCTCCCCAGAATGCTACAGTTACTCCTTAATGAGCAATGTTTGTAAAAATGAGACTGATCAGCATCCTCTTGCCCTCTGAAGGAGCCATGGGAGAAGAATCTTCATGGTTTTCCACGTTAGAGGTCTCCACTGTTTTTTTCCCAAGGATGACATGTAGCTTGGATGTCTGTGCAAGCATCTAACAAGCCTTTGACTACTGTGATATTCTCAACATTTGTGCGGTACTGTTAATGTTCCTGATATTTATTGAATTATGTATTGAGTTATTGCTAATCAGATGGAGGTATAGAATTCATCAAATAACCCAAGTTTCTTTAGAAAGTGATGCTAATTTTTGATGCAACAGCAGTAAGGAACCACTGTACCTTGGACTCACTCTTAAAGGTATGAAGAACCTCCTTTAATGCTGGAAGCCAGTACATCAACTTAACTGAATTTAGTTTGTCATTTTTTACCTGTGAGTTATTAATATCAAGTAAGTTCCTGCTGATTATTTAAGAAGCTGGAACTCTTATGAAATGTCTCTTTAAACAAGCTTTCACTTGGGCTTACACAGTTAAAGCTTATACTTTGATTTGTGCAATGCAATTCTTCACACTGCCCCAAAAAGCCGGAAAGACTTTTGCATCTAATACCTCTTTACTCTGTGAGCTGATCTGCCTGTGCTTTCTGGATAGGGAAGGGGAACCTGGAAAATCTGCAGCTACATCTGTAGATCATCACCATATATTTAGCTAGTGTAGTCTTCTGGGAGTGGAAGGAAGTGTTTAGTGAAGCTAAACTTGTCAATTTCATTTGAAAGATCTCATGTTTGTACAAGTTATCTGCATTGTCCATGTTCCGGAAGTAGTTCTGCTCTCTTTCATAACTAAAGCTTTGGCAATCGTACCATGTTTTGAGTCCTGTAACATAAATCATGGCAGAGATACTGTGAATGATCACTTATTTTACAAGGATTGCAGTTAGCTATTTTTTACAGAAAAGTAAAGTAAAATTTAGTTTCTCTTTGTCTGTAACACTATCTTTTAGATAGTTTGTTTCATAGGCATTTTGACATTTTGCATGTGGTAGTTACTGTGGCCCAGTTCCTTGAAATGTCAAGATATGTACTTAGCATGAGTGAGGTAATAGAGCTATCAATTTCACATCAAGCCATGAACTTGCAGTAATTTTTTTTTTTTTTTCCAATACTGCCAAGGCAAAGTTCAGTGATTTACAGAGAGTCTGGTATCAATGGTGCTGTTTTTTTCAGAGATGTGCCAGTTCCTGCAGCTCTTTTTGGAAGTGGTAGCATGAAGAAGTTGTACTCTGCTTGATTTCATCAAAACAGCATTTGATTGAGGACTGGACCTCACGCTGCTTTGATAGGTGTCACTGCAGCTGAGACAACCTGGCTGTGGAGGGATCGGAGTTGTGAAATTAGATTCTGCCTATTGATTGAGATTGTTCTGAATGCCACCAACATCATTAAGATAAATGACTTCTCTAACACTGTGAAGAAAGGGGAATAGCATTGCTCTCAAATATTTAATAACTATTGATGTTTCCAATATTGATATCATTGACTTACAGGATGGATTGTAAAGAAGGAAGAAACATTTAAAAAGAGACTACCCTCCATGTAACGGACAGCAACTGAGAACTGCAGAAGCCTTAGACTATAAGTTTCTACCTATTCTCTGCTACAAGAGAGATCTGAAATTATAAAAAGATGGGGCAATACTGCAGTGTTGTAATGCATTTGAACACTGATAGTGTGCCCCAGCCAAAACCACCTGTAGTTACGCTTATCAAAGCCCTCAAGAATTTGTCAAGGCCACTGAAATGTAAGCTGCGCTAAATTGGGAAAGGAAAAGCTGAAAAACAGAATACCAAGACAGCAAGAAATAGATAAAGAAAGACTGTGCTGCACTGAATCAAGAACCAATTATATTTTCTGAAAAGTGCATGCAAAGCGCATGGACAAGCTAGAGGGACCAATCATGTACTGTGTGATCGCGTGTACAGCAGTTGTAAAAGTATGAATAAGAGTGCTTTGTAAACAATAAATGGCTTCTGCGAAATCATATTGATTTGTTGTTCAGAAGTCCTGAGTTCCCCTCACTGCAGTGCAGCTTGACTGAGACATTGAAGCGTTCCTTTTCATCTAGAAGTAGAATGAAATTATAAGGATTAATGTAGCTTCAGATGTAGTTAACCTGATGCTGTTTTATAAACATTCGCAGGATATCTTCTTTGGGATCCATTAATTTCTGGACTGAAGTTAACTGATGTTCGGGTTTATAATAAAAATAAGAAAATTTTCATCTCAGTTTTATGTCAAAATGCTTCTTACGCAGACAAGGATTACACTGTGTCCTGGTACATGAGCTGTAAGAGCACAGGTTGGAATATTCTAACAAAGAGATGGAATGATATACTCAGCAAAATGGGATAATTGCAATCCAGTGAAATAAGCTCCCTGTAAAATCAGAACTACATTCAGTCACACAAAATAAGCAATGCCATCTTCATAAAAAACACTGGCATTCAGTATGAACTGATGCTGGAAAGCTGAGTATCTGTATCCTGTTGCCTGAACCAGACTGTTGCAGTGAAGCAGCAATGCAGAAGCACAGCCTTGGTGCAGCATTCAAGTGATTACATCTGTCCTTGTGCAAGACGGGTCCCATCACAATTTGTTTCCTGCCAGTCCATTTCACTTTCTTGAAATGTTGGATGAACATCTAGGAGCACAGTGTTAGGAAAAGATGTACGTTCACACTTGCATCTCCACAGATCTAGGTTTGCAGTAACCAAAGAGAACTTTTAAAATATACTTTCTCATGTAGTCTGTTCACGCAAGACATGACAGACAAGCTTGGTTGCTTAGAGGAAAACCAGAGAAGTGTGAGGAAACAAGTGCATGCAGACTGGTCAGGCTTACTGTGATGTATGGCTGGTATGTTGGGACCAGTACCTCTGGAGAGGAGATCTGGGGGTCTGTAGTGGAAGGAGAAAGAGGCCATCATGAATGGACATTTATTGATCCCAAATTCAGAAGCAGGAGCTATGAAACTGATGAACTAAGGTGGGACTTCCCCTGCTCACATCAGAGCGTGCTTATACCAACTCTGTCACCACAACTGGTAGCAAAGTGAGGCCTCTGGTGACAGCAAGGATGAGAAAGAGAAAGGTACTGCTGTTTGAGAGCCAAATTTGAGGACTCATGAAGTGTGTTTTTCACAACACTTGAAAAGAAAAACTTTTGTGCTGAAAATAGCTAAGCAAAAATGAAAGATCTGTAGTAGTTTGTATGTGTAATAAGAACTCATATACGTCAGTCTAGTATCACAGGGCCATGTCTGGCTAGTGCCAACTAATTAGAGTCTGGGAGTTTAGGGGTTCTTTGTCTGCTGCTTCTAATGCACAGCACCTCCACACCATGAGAAGTTCTATTGATCATCTAGTCACCAGGTCCCGAGCGAAGTGGTGCCTGGTTCATCAACACAGTGGCATTTCCCTTGAAAATTTCCAAATCCAAGTCATGCTGGAATTTTTTGGCAAAGTACTATTTCCTAATGCATTGAACTCTGAAAGAAAAAAAGCAGGCTTTTCCTACAAGCAGCTCACTGCCTGTGGAGCTCTTTTGGAAAATTACCTTGATGAAGGGTGTAAAAATCTGGCTCTGTCCCCTCTGTCATTGGTGCAGAAAGCTAATTTCTTTCATGTGCCAGGTTGTTACAGAGAGCAGTGACAAATGCTGTGCTGATTCAGATGTCCTGGGTTAGATCTTTTCAACTGTGCACAGCTCTCTTCTGTCTCCCCTGACCTTAAGAGCTGCAGTGATAACACACCTCATTTCTTCCTTGTTGGTCCAAGGCTGAAAGGTTAAACTGGTCCAAATGCATAATCAGCCCCACGACCTAATGGTAGCTTCACACATTTAGGGTGAATGTGTATGGATGTGAGTTGTTTGCTCAGGGAAAGCACTCACAGGTTTCAGTGTATGGACTTCCCTTCAGATAAACTGGAATGGGAATTTCCATGAGTAGAAACAGCTGGATCAAACTCTCTGTAAGTAATTAACACACAGGAGACAGTTGTGCTTGCACTTTATCAAGCCTCTTGGTAAGATTATGTACTCCAGATAATTAATCATTACATTTCCCTATACACTTAATTACCTCCACTTTCTTGCTCTCCCACCTCCACACATATAAACAATTCATATGCATGTATTTACAGAGTAATTACAGAGTGTATATGCTGTGATTAAAGGCAATATAAACTGTGTTACCCTAATTACAAGGAAAAAACCCAAAAAAATACCCCAAACAAATGAAAGCACAGGCCGGAAACCACACCACTTCTTTAACTGGATCAAATCCCTTTCTCTTCAGACTATTAAAAAGAAAAAAAAGAAACTCAAATATTCTGTGGTATGAGCCTGGCACAAAAACTGAGAGTGTCAGCCAGCCCAACAGGTCCCTTGGTTGTAAATTATTTAATATATGGGACATAAATCAGAAAGCAATGTTATTTGGGACAAGATAAAAGAAATGCTGCATCTCAAAGTTAGAGCACCATTTGGGTGTAGTTCCCTCCCACCAGATAAGAGAAGCTCCTGCAGACATAGCTTCGGCGGAAAACATCTGCATCCTGTATGAAGTGAATACAGGCATGTTTGCCTTCTGAAAACCCTTGCTGGCTTTGTTTACATGAGGTGATGTGGCTCATATACAAGCAGCACCACTGTTCTCTCCTCCTGAAGTCTCACATTCCCCCCCAATATTTTGACATATGACCTGTGTGTTTTCCTTGGCAGCCTCCTCTGATGCTTTCCTTCAGAGATTTTGGGCTCAAAGTGCTCCAGACTACAAATGAAGTAATACCATGGCATGTGGAGAGCAGGATCAAATGCAGTATTTTCTGCATTTTCTTGGATGATACCCTTGGGCACTTGGTGTCACTCTGTAGGATGGTCCTGCTCAGGGTCAAGAGTTGAACTTGATGATCCTTGATTTTGGGTTCCTTCCAACTCAGTTTATTCTGTGATTCTGTAATCCTTTTGGCTGGGCCTCATGAGGCAAGATAATAAGAGTAGTCAACAACAAAGAAGGAAGGTGACATTGAAAGGACACGTTGCTTAGATTTATTTCATCTGGCACCAAATTGTTTAGAAAGTCACCATTCACTCTTGCCGCTAAAAGTCAGGGGTGAGACTGCACTTGCAGCTTTTGACTGACAAACACTGCTAAGAACGACTCATCATTAGCTCTGAGAGCAGGCATAGAGTGATGGATGGTTGCAGTTTTTATGTGTTAGTGGGGCAGCTGGGAGGGCCTGTATGTATCCTATGTCCCCAGTGTTCGTCATGAAGTTTAACACCAAGGGCTGTTATTTCCATATCTGCAATACCAGGCAAGCTACTGTAAGATCTGCCCAAAGAGGTTCTGGACACCAGATTCAGCAACAGGTAAACTTGCTTTCTGCCATAAGAGGATGACTAGAGTCCATCATCTGTGTGTCAATGCCATTTTTCTCTGCTATTTGTACTGGGACATCATATTTATTGTTCTGGGCATTCTCTGGACCTGTCTTTGTAGAAGTGGATATATTGTCTTGTGTTTTGAAGTGCTTCCTATGCTAACATCCAAGAGAAATTTAGTGTGCTTAGTGGCAGTCTTAATGTTGAGAAAAGAAATGGAGTAGATGTGGGAGATGGCAGAGGAGGATCAGAAGCACAAAATCCTAGGGCCGTTGAGGGAAAAGTATCTTATAGCAGAGGATTGGCAGGGAAGACATGGAGGATATTAGACAGAGAAAGGGCAGGAATTAAGATGAGCAGAGACAGTCTGGTGGCACAGGAGTAGGGATGGCTTTGAGCTATTGCAATGTGCTCATTGCTAGAGACTATAAAAATCCTCAGAGTCCCAGCATCCTTGTTGTGTCAAACAACGGGATTAAACACCCTTGGTGTCCTATAGCAGCTAGCTGATGTTGATGGCAGAGCCTGCTACAGACACCATCTTGTGTTCTATCAAAGTGAGTATGGGAATAACTCTCCAGACCTTCACACTGCTTGTGGTACTGCTGGAGGCCTTTGTAGGAACGCAGTGTACGACCATGAGATTAAATCACCCACTTCCTTCTTACCGAAATAGCTTGCAGCTAGTGACAGGAAGTTAAGGTTGGTCATCTGACCTTATTCTGGCATTACTTTGTCTCTGCACCCTTCAAAGTTAGTTTAAAGCAGGCATTACAGCACCATTTCCTGTCTGTTTAGGAAGAAAAATATTATCTTCTCCCTAGTTACCTGAAATTCAGAGCCTGACTCAACTTTCCTGCGACCATGCATCCTTGGATCACTACAGTGCCAACCCTACCCCTTCAGTGTCTGGCCTGAGTAACAGTGTCTCGTCGATAAATACACAAGCTGTGAAATGGGATTGGAGCCACGTGGCTTGAAATTCTGCAGCCCTTGAGGGGAAATTTGGCATTGTGTAAGGCTGAATATGCTGATGATCCCAGCAGAAGTGAAAATGAAGGTGTCTGTCTCCAGTTGAAACTGTTCTTGGGCTGAAACTGTTCTATTTGAGCCAGAGAGGTGATTTAAGCTGGTACTGAGTGCCATTACCTGAAGTGCAATTTAGCCAGGAAACAAACCGCCACTTACAAAAGCACTTGATGATCTTTAATTATCATAGCAGATGTAGACCTCAGCTTTCAATCTCATCAGGTAAGTGTTTGCCCTCTGATATCAGGCTGAGTCACTGGCTGAATAAAGAGGTCAGAGGAAGTGTGCTATGTCATACGTGTGCGCTATGTCGAAAGACAGAACCTCTTGCAGAGATCCTCGCTCTGGAGGGAGACTGGTACCATTCACAATGTTAGCGTAGAAAAACATAACCACAAAATGATTATGCCAGTGCTTTTATTGAGAGTGCTCTGGGGACCAGGGGTTCAGACCCAAATCAAAGTCCCGACATGGTTTCGGAATAGATTTGATTTTATACTTCTCCCTTACATAACTGCTATTCAATCATATGTTAATCATCAACCTTAACATTGTTCTATTGTATGTACTGTTTTCACCCAAGCATGAGTTTAAGCCCCCTTCCCCACAGAGTTTCACAGTACTGTTAATCCTTTCTCATGATTCTTGTTGTGATTAATTATGTTTATCAAGTAATCATCACATCAGCTACTCTACAGGTGGGTGCCCAGGTGCAGGTTCACTCTGTGCAGGTTCACTCTGTTCACTGCCTTCAGCAGATACAATATCTATTAACCTTCCCGAGGCCTATGCTTTTAAAAACATTTTAACCCTATGCTATCAACAATTAGTAGTCTACATCACTTGAAAGCAAATTCACTGGTCACGTAAGGTCACTTCTAGAATTTGTAATGCTTTCAAAGTGTTTGATAATTGCTTATTTGTTTACCAAAAGAATACATATTGGACACTGTATATGTTCTGTAGATTTCTTTGCCAAGTCCTGTGTTACAGCACAGATTTTTATTTGAAAAATGTTGTAAAGCTCTTGTATTCCTCAGTGCATAGGAACAGTTTCCTGTGCTCACATACCAATACCTTTTATAATAAGTTCGTAGTGAGTAAATTAAAAAGGAAGCAAGGTCACCTTCAGGCTTGCTACAGTATCTGGAATAAACACTGTGCAGAATTTGTGTTGCAGGGACTTTGCTTTGCTGGTGTCATCTTTTGCCAAATGGATCATAGTGTGACAAAGGCCTGGGCATTTTAGATCAAATGCAGCCTGAGTTTTGCTGAGGCAGTAGAGCAGGCTCATGGTTAACAGACGTGGTATGCAGGAAGAGCAAGAGTGTCAGGTGTCAGCCTGGCCAAATAGATAACTTGTGCTCACAGCTATCCACGCAGTCTAAATTACACATGCATTCCACAAACCCACATATACTAACAGGGAATTATGTCAGCTGCAGACAAAGCAATTATGCTAATTTTCTCAGTGCATATGGCATGTCAGCAGCTGGCAAACTGTTTGCAGGAGGGCTCCTAAAAGTGCTACCATTAGCCAAATTATTGTCATGGATAATCAGAGATCAGTTTCCTCACACTGCCAATGCAATCCATGGTTTGGTTGGGCTTTGAGATGGGGAATTTAATTGCAACAAGAAACCTTTTTAATTTTACAGGGATACAGTGACAAAATAGTTTACCTATGATTGGTCAAGGACTTCCTTACCAGTGTTAAATCTAATATCTGGAAATAACAGCTAGAATTTATTTCACTGGTAGCGGTTGTCTAATCCCCTCGTTTCTTCTGCAAAATACAATTTGCTCACTGTTTTGTCACCTAAATGGTATGACTAATGTTCTAAATTAAAAGACTGCCCTCTTATTCTACCAGCCAAAAATTTCATGACAGTTACTAAGTCTGATGCCAGAGGACTAAAGTTAACAATATCTCTTTCTTTCTCTTTCCTCTGAGATCTTCAGTCCACAGGGATTGGATCCTATATGACAAAAGGCACTGGGCTCATCCTGGTTAAATCAAAACAGAAAGAAAAGGAAACATGGGTGGGAGGCATAGCTGCATGTGTTGTGTGTGTTGTGCTATTATGTTGGAAAGGCATTGTTATGGAAAAGAGGAGGTTTGTGGGTTACTTAGAGCATGAGTCTTGGTCAGTTAATGAATGTGACTGGGGTCGAGGGAGCAGTGAGGAACACGCCTGGCAGGAGGAACACAGAGTCACAGGAGCAAGGAGCAAAGAGAGGGTTCCACCTTGCTTCAAGGATCCATCCAGAAATGCTTGGGTGCTGTGTTCATGTCAGGCCTTCCTCATTTGGCTTTCAAATGTAGTGTGCAGCGCTGCAGCTGTGAATCAGTCCAAGCAGCAAACAGTTCTCACCTGGTGTTCTGTCTTTACTGGTATTGAAAATCTCAGACCTGTGCATGCATAATGCAAAATAGGCAGGCTGAGCTCCTCAGTGTCTGATGGCATAACTCTCCATATATTTTGGGTGATGACTTGCTAGACAGCTTAGTGCTTGCTCTGCAGTGTTGTGTGACATCCTTACATGTGGGCTCTGGTTAGATGATGGGGCGATATACAACGTGGCGTCCTGCAAGCCCCAACCAAAGAAAGCTGCATAAATTACTGTTTTTAGCCAGGCAGGGAGAGATCATAAAACACAAACTGAAAAAACTTAAGACTTCAGGTTATGCTTGTAAGGGCAACATACCATTGGTAGAATAGAATTTGTGCATTGTTTTAAAGGATTTGTCCAGGATTTTACACACTGGGTCAAATTCAGCTCTGTTGTGCCATTGATCTCAGTGCCACTTTTACATGATAATAGTTGCTTGAGCTCCTTGAAATGGCTTTGGGGAGGAAAATAAAAATACCACCACATTCAGGAAGTATACATTCAGCTGCAACACCGTATTTGAAAAGGTCTGTTTGTCATCCTGGCCCCAACCTGGCTCTTTTGATCTTCAAAAGACTTTACAGGTATTGATTAATCTCAGAGTGGACCTGTAAAATAGATGCAATGAGTAAGTATCACCTCTGCTGCAGAGGCTGGGAAACTGAAACAAAGGGGTTTAGGTTGCTCAAGAAGCTGGATTGGCCATGTGAGATCCTGGCTATCCACCCTGGCCTCAGACCTCATGATAATACCTCTGTCAAACAAAGTATTCTGCTCCTTGCTCCCCTAGCAAGTATTTCTTTTGGATTAATTGTTGATCCTGTGGGACACTGAATTTAATATCTATCTATTTTAATAGAAGAAACCCCATCTGGATTTAGCTCAGAGTGACTGGCTAAAGTTACCTGAACAAGGTGGCATTCTTTCTTCTCTATTTACAAGGAAAAGAGGTGTGGGATAACACATACACAATCAGAAACTGATGAGGTTTATTTGGATTGCCATTTAAAGTCAGCTGCCATCACTTTCTTTACTAGATATAAAATAAAAAGGTGTGAAATATGCACAAAATGATCTCTCTCTACTGAACTTTGCAAGCAGTTATGTTGGGATAGATAATGAGAAACACTATGAAGTTCATGTGTGATCTGTTAAAGAACCACAAAAAATATGCAGGCAGCTGTGTTTTGCTGAGAAGCAGTTTTGCAGTGACCTCAATGAAGTCAAATTCTTTTATGTGGATGACGATAGGGGAAGTGAAAAAATGAGGAAAAGAAGTAGAAAAGTCAGTGTTTGGACTTGACATTTCAGAAGGGCTGCTGGATTCAAACCAGCTGAATTTTATTTAAAAGAGGAAAACCCAGTCAAAATGACTAATCTGTGGCATTTTAGTTGTTTCCTGCAGAATTCTACTACCTATGTGTTAGCCTTTCTCTAGTGGGGCAGACATAAGAAAATCTCACTTTGGAAGTTTTGATGTTACAGAACAAATAACTTGAAAATGTCAAGGGGTATTTTCCAAGAAGAAATTTTAGCTGGTAACTCATCTGTATGTTTGCCAAATAATGAAAGTTAACACTCCTGCTCCAGAGAATGGCAGTTCTGATGTAGGTGGTGTTTAAAAGTGATGTTTCTTAAACTGATGCACCCTACAGACGTTTATAATTTCATCCTTCACCTAAACTAATGCCCAGAGAAGGCTAGTGCAAACCTTTCCTTTGAGTTCCCTTTATAATGTTCAGATGAGTAGTTTGCATTTGGCAAGACTGAGTGATCTTTTGCAGCCAGCATACTACATTGAGTATTTCATGTGCTTTTGGAGGATCCATGCTAATTATGGCACTGCAAAATTACTTAAAACTAATTTTAAGGTAACACTTATATTTTAAAATAATTGGGGTATATCCTGAGTGATCTGATGATGGTGGAGAAATCTCTTAAAAACTGAGATTTGGTGGTAATTAAAAACACTTTTCTATAATCTATAAGTGGAAAACTTTACAGTCAGAATTAGTAAAAAGCTAGCTATAAGCTACAAGTAATTCTGTAAGTCCTTTCAGTCTAATAAGGTTTTATAACTCACAGTATTCTGTGAGGTTTTGACCATACTTACAGAAACTGAATTTGTTGGCAGGATATTATATAACTAAAAATATTTAAATTTGGCAGCCTAATACATTCAGATATGGTGATGAGATCTGTGGATTTAATAATTACATTCCCAGCAATCACAATTATAAAAGTTATGCTTGGAGATAATCATGTGAGGCAGATATAATTCCCTGTTGCTACCTGAATTTCAACTGGCTTTGTATCATTAAAGTTGAAAAATATTAATTAAATGCCTTCCCCTAACATTAATTTCTCTGAATACATTTTTTTGCCCTCATTTTAGTTCTCTTTTTAGGAAGTATCAAATGAAATATATTAATAAATTCAGAAATAAGACTTTTATTAAGGTTATTAGGGATGGAGAGCATAACTGAACATAGTACCAGAGGAAAAAAAATAAAGAAAAACAGGCTTTTCTTTTGGTAAAAAAGAACATTTTTCCTTAATTTTTTTCCTAGAAAAAGAAAGGTTTTTCCCTAAAGGCAAATAATGTCAAAGGATCCATGCATTAAAATAGACTTTTAAATTATGAAAGGGAAGAAATTACTCAGAGATCTGCTTAAAAAAGATGATGATCTATTGGTAAAACTGAATTAAATGTATCTTTTCTTTTAGTGCCTGTCCTCTTGTTTCTCAACAGTGTAAGAGACACATGGATCTTCAAAAATGGTGATATGCATTTGAATCAGAGCACATACATCAGCTTTCTTCAAGAATCTAGTGAGTTAAAGGGTCACTCTGCAGCATCTCATTTTTTTGCAGAGCTGATGGATGTTTGATTTGCCCAGGGTCTCACAAAAAGCTAGTGCCACCGTCAACTTGCTGTAACCATTTGTAGGCAATTAAGGAAGTGTAAACGAAGAGCATATTAAAATAACCTTTCAACGTGATTGAGCAACCTCTGGTATTGCATCCCTCTCAGCAGTGCCACTCACATACTTCACTTGATATTGAGTGAATTGCTAATGCTGAAATTTCAGTTGGTAGAGATGTTAATGAACTACAAAACCAGGCGTGCAATGAGGCAGGGATGGATAAAGAAAACCTGTATCTCTTGGAGCTCAGAAGAGCTCCTTTGAGTAACCTCTTTCCTGCACAATATTTCTCGTTTCTTATTCTCTACTATCCATCTTACTAATCATATTTGTTTCCTCATTTTAAAAACTTATTTTATTTTCTCCAAGCAGAGTCTGCAGTTGTGAGCTTAAAATGACAAGATTAAGAACAAATACTGTGACTCTCAGAAAAAAAGACCGTAATCCAAACTCCCCAGCCATTGCAACCAAGAGAAATCTGTTGGTATAGAAACCTCTGATAGCATTTTTTTGTTCCTGCTGGGACTCATTTCAGAATCTAACTCAAGTTTAAAGAAAAGAAGAAGCTTCCCTCATTCATCTCAGGAAAACACTGCAGCAATTTTTAAACAAAACTACCACAAATTTAAAAGGATCTTTCTCTCCGTGTTCCTTCTTCAACACCTGGTGTTTGGTCCCTGATGGAAACTGATTCTGTGCTCACTACTTGGTTGCTAAGTGACCCATGCAAAATCTCTGAGCTGATTTTCCTTCTCCTGTATTTTGATCATGAATGAGACAACCAGGTAATCAAAAGATGGATTTCATTCATATGCAAGATTTCTCAAAAAACGAGAATCTTTTTCTGTACTCCTTTCAGGACTGGGAAAGAGAGTAGGAGCCTGGCTGCAAAATAGGGCTGATATGTGACAAAGATAAGCAGTCCCTACCTTCAGTAGTCTAACTCAATTTCAGAGGAAAAACAAGATCATAAAACTTGGAGGACAGTCAAAGCCCTACATTTTCTTTCTGGAGGGATTGATAAATGGCTGATTGATAAATGGCTGCTGATTTTGCCCATGTGTGCCTGATTTTTAAATAAAGCCTTGCACCAGGGATAGCTACTGAGGCAGGAGAGCTAATTAGGTTTAGCTAATGACTTTATGAATTGGTTTGAGGCAGAAAAAGTGGGTAATGAAACCAACTGGTAGTATACAATCTGGTATTTTTCTTCAGAGTGGTTTTGACCTGTCTCTTTCCTGTTTAAGAATTTCATTTGAGCAGGAAGGCAATGACACAGAGAAGGGGTGGAGGGGTGGCAGAGGGGCAGCAACCTGTAGACACACTTGTAACAGGAGATGATATGTATTCACAGCCTCAAATCATGCTGAATGGCCTGTGGCTCTCAAGCCAGCTGTTAGCAATGTTATGCTCCAGTAGCACCTGAGGATTAAAGAATCATCTGCAATGCAGATCAGATTGTCTTTCAGGGAACAGAAGAAGTCACAAAGTACAAGCAGGTGCAAGGTCCAGTCAAGAGGGCTCCTCTGTGGTCTGGATATGAGAAACAAGACTGCCACCTGAGTTAATCCACTAAGCAGATTTATCATTACTGTTTTACTCCCTATTTTATTAAAAAGGGCAACGAAGCAAAACACTGCCAAAATGCATTGTATTAACAGAACATTGTCACAGCATTACCTTATAATGGGAATCGAAATCTGAGCCAAAGCACTATGCTTTTCTTCAATAATACATTGTCATCAGTACTTTTCCCTGCAGAGAAGCTGCATCTTCATGCATCCCATGGCAAAGAAGATAGTTTGGCATAGAGACAGTGTCATCCTGTCTCTGAATCACACAGACCCTTTTATCCAACACAAAAAAAAGGACTGGATTAATTTGTTTTTCTTCTTTTTAGATGTGGGGCACAGCTGTGTAGATTGTAGGCAACAACTGCCTGCTCTGATGCAGCATCCTGCACAGCAAGAAAACTAAACACTGTCACTCCTTCATTTTGAGCATTGGCTTGTGCATTGGGAGCATCAGTGTGCATCTGCCTGGTTGTGAAACACTCACTGGATCACGATGTAAGTCTGGCAGTAGCCCTGCCAAAGGGTTTGGACTTGTGATTTACGATTGAAATCTTTCACTACTGAATCCCTGGGCACTGTACATCTTTAAATTAAGACACATGCCTCAAGGTCTCCCAAAAATAATCACTAGTTCTGGAGGGGAAGTAACTTTTGAGTTTCAAAGTTTTATTGTCACTATGGCTTTGATGCTGCTGTCTGGCAGAGCCTGAATGACTACAGATTATGATGAGCCAGTTACTGTCTAACAGCCTTCATTGAGCAGGTGTCTCCATGTAAATGTCTGTCTGAAGGCGGCAGAATGAAGCAGTGCTGCAGGGTGACAGATCCAGAGTTCATTCAATTCCCAGAGGAAGCCTACAGGCGAATTTAGCAGTCAACAGTATACTAGAAAATATGGTTTCATGTCAAAGAGCTTTTCCAATGAAGTAAAGAAAATTTTGTTGGTTTTTATTTATTTTTTCCCCATGCTGCAAATTCTCCAGATGTTTCTGATTATACAAGAGCCAGTGAAAGTAGAACCTTGATCCTTTCTAGCAACAGAAAGGGTCACACTGTGACAAAGGATTTGACAAAATTTCTAGACCAATATGAAGATAGAATTTCAAATATCATCTTATTTGTGTATGGATTTTGATTTTCATTTAAATTGTCATAGCATTTTTTTTTTTATTTGGACATCTGACACTTCTTCAAACGCATCAACAAAGCTTATTTATAATTTCCATACCACTTGTTTTTAAATAGACTCTTGTCTGACCCACTTTTTAGCATTACTCAGATTTAGCAGGTCCAACCAAGAGTATGACAACAACACAGAAACACTGTGAGGTGAATATAGGGGTTCTTATTTTCATATAGGCCTGTGTGGAAAGCTGACAGGAGATCCTGCACAAAATACATTTCTAAGTTCACTTTGGCGCATTTGAGGATTTTGTAGTTCTCTTGCATTCATTCAGATTCTACCTGAGCTGTATCTTACAGTTAAAAAAACCCCCCCAAAATATTAAAAAAAAAAGGAATGACACAAATCACTTGAAAATTGTCTGGATTCAAAACAGTACAGGAAGAACCAATCTCCCCAATTATTAATGAAATATATTCAAAGAAATCAATGGAAGCAAAGTACCTACCTACCACTAAGGTTCTGGGTATTAGATTTTGCCTTGCAGTGCCTTGTGGTGTTTACACAGGTGTGGAACATTAGAGAAACAGGCTGATGGTGTACTAATTTTCATACAGCATGAACAACAACAAAAGAAAAATTTATTATTGAACATCTATTTACATGCCTCTGAAGTCAAGGATTGAAAACCAATGGCAAAAGTATGTATATAAAATACAAAATGGGTTCAGTTCAAGGCAAAATGCATGAGAAATTTCAATGACAGTTGAAATTTCAAATAAATAAATAAGATAAAAATTCTACAACAGTTGTGGATTCCTTCCTCTCTCCCCACTTTTGGATCCAGGCTATATAACAAAGTGCTTGTTATAATTAAATTAATATTAGTCTTTTATATTTTCACACACATACATACATATATATATATACAGAAATCATTGTTGTGCCGTCTCTCAGGCTTGTTTGCATAACTTTGTCTGCAGGCAGAATGTGTGGCAGTCACAGGAGGCAGGTGAAAGGCAGATGGGTTTAATGTCCAGCCCTAGCACATATTTGTTTGGTCCAGCTGAGGATGGCAAAGTGTCCTCCCCTGTGGTGCTGTTGGGTATGAGCTGAGAGCAACCAACAGGACACCAAGGAGTCAGAGCTGGGGAGGGGAACTGGGACAACTGTTAACACCCCTCTCTCCTGTTTTACCAGCAGGATAAAAGCCTTTAAATGGGAATTTTTTTTGCATCCCCTGTACAGCTCCTCTCCATTCCCAAAGTGGGCTCCAGAGGTACTTTTTACCAGAAGAGTAAAATGACCCCACCAGTGGGGCTACTGGATGAAAAGCTGCCTATAACAGTGCTCCAGCTTGGAAAGATCCAACAAAAGCCCTCTAGTGCTCTTGGGTGTTTACTTGGCAGGAAGCAGTGGAGGATGTTAAGCAATCACCACTGTGCATATATGCATTATAAATGCAAAGTATTCAGAGCACTGCCTGTGATGCCAGACATTCACAGCTCTTCTCTCTACTTTTCAGTAAGGCTTTTCCATGCTGTACAACTGTTTATGGGCTTTGCTCCCTTGGTGTTTGGGGGTTCCTGTTGTGCCTAAATTCTGCTAAGGCATCAGGAAAACACAAGTTTCTTGATGCCAGCAAATACCTTCCCAGTGCTCATAATAAGAAAAGTTAATTAAAAAAAAAGTGAAATAACTCTTTCCAAATCCAAAACTTTTGATCATTGAAGAATCTGAGATGTTATGGAATTAAAATGACTTATATACAAAAGAGTAAAGAAAAGCTGCAGGAAATCGGTAGTGCTAACTGTTAGTGACAGGAATGGGGAGCTTGGAGCTTAACTCACCTGAACCTTTCCCTTCCTAGATTTTGCTCTGTGTAGAACAGTGTGGATGCTGATTTGGCATAATTCCTGTACTCACTGGATACTGGTCGGGGCAGCCTTCCACCCATCACATTGGTTCTGCAGGGTCACACACCTCTTTCTTCTCTTCAGAGACTGAGAAATCCTTAAAAGGGGGGTGGACTGGGAAGGTTGAAGTTCTTCCTGTTGCAAAAGCACAACAGAAAATAAGCAGCTTCACTATTGTGCTTTGCTGACTGTCAGATTTGTGTCAGCTTCACAAGCAGTTTCTGCTGTAAGGGACTATTCAGCTGGTGGGAAAGACACTGAGGGGATGTAGGTGTGAGTGATTTGTGCTAAATTTATATTTAGTCCCTTAGCTTAACAAGCTTTCTAGTGTTAATTAAGCCTGTGAATTTTTTTATGTGACAGCATGCGAGAGCCATTCCCACTTCATGTGGGGGCAAGCATCATGGGAAGGTAAATACATCCAATCATTAAACTACTGAAGTAAATGATTTAGTTTTCAAGGGTACCATTGCCTGTTTTGTGAAAGCCAGGCTGTTCTTCCAAAGTTTACTATGTTCATTGTGTTATTTATTTACACACAGACACACACACACATAAAAATAAAATCATAATATTATATATATATATATACTCCCTGACAGCTTGGAAAACTCAGCCTGGGATATGAAAGTCAGGCCTGGTACAATGTGGTTTGCTAATATGTTATGTCTTCTCACAAGGCACCATACCAAGATAGGTAGATTACACATACAAGTCCAGAAAAAAGTTAAGGTTAAGCTGCTGATCTTTATTTAGCAATTTTCCAACTTTCACAAATTATATGTACTCACTAATTAGACTATTATTAATATTATTATTTTAATTTTAAATATTTTTGTAAAGTCTTAAGTAAATAGTTTTATATGATAATATTTTATTATGTCCGTATCTCAGGTATTTAAGAGCATAGAAATTCTGCTCTTAGTAAAGAAATGCATGTCTGGGCAATTCAGAGCAGTTTTAAGTTGTCAGAGGTAACTTAAGTAGAATAAAAAGCTTGGGATATAATGCAGGCCCAACTATGTACCACAAGACTCTGCAGAATTCAAATCACCAGCATGTATCAAAACTCTGGGGATCATTACCACTTACACTATTGTAAGGCAGGATTAACTCTGTTGCAGCCAATCAAATTTCATCAAGATAAAATGGATGTGTTGGGCTGGTAACTTCTGCATAGAGAAATAACTGAACTTGGCTTGCTATGACACTGGTACTTGGTATCAGCTCAGCTCAGAGTGCTCATTTTGATAAAGGCAAGAACCAATGTTTTTAATGATGCATAAACAAGTAGCTTTACCGGGTGTGTACACAGATTATAAGAAAGATGTAATTGCAGCTGTATATAGCACTTCTACAATCCTGCTATTCCTGGTCAAGACTGATATTTGTTATAGCTGTGCCTGCAACAAGTTTCAACTCCATATCTACTATGATGAATGAAGCAGATCCATTCATTTGGATTTGGACCCAGAATTTTTCTCAGTGGGAAAGGGTGAAAACTATATCCAATGTGTTCCTGTAGCACCTTATCTCTAGCTTGCCACAGATGTTGATGGCACAGGGAAGGAGGTAGCAGAGAAGCAGACTTGGAGAAGCAGTTGGAACAATTAAGTACATCTGGAAAAATTATCTGCTTTCCTTCTTTCTTTCTTTTTTCTTCTATCCCTCTGTTCATCCCAGTTTGTCTTCTGCCTGCAGTGAGTACTGTCAGCCAGGAAACTGCAGAAAAATCAGCAACTGCCTGGTTAAACTGTCTGAAACCAGTGTTTCTGAAACCAGGTAAAGTGCTATCCCAGAGATTGTCTGGAGGCATTAAATAGAGGGGAAATATAAGAATAATATGCTCTCTTCTGCTTACAAGATTTAAAGTAGCTCAAGACTCTAGTTTGCAGGAGCAGAAGTCAAACAAGCCAGCCTTAGTGAAGAAAGCTTGTTATTTAGGGTAAAGGGATTTAGCTATAACATTACAGAGCTTGTGAGAGTTTTGCTCTTTGATCCCTTCATCTTTTACCAAAGGATGTTGGAATGAACTAGCTTTTAGAAAGAGCTGTTGCAGAATGCAGAAATTCCAGCAAAGAGAGATTTCCATTCAAAATGTAGTGTCCCAGTTTAGTAGAACAAGAAGTATGTTTTCAGAAATGGGTGTTGCATTGAACAGTAATGTCAGATTTGGGGTTCAGTTTTGATGCTTCTGTTATTCAGCTTGATCCAAAAGATGGCTGCTTGGTAGGTTTGTTTTTTCTGTTTTTTTTTTTCCTCCCCTCCCTTTCTTTTTTCCCTTTTCTTTTTGTTTTTAAATCAAGTGTCAGCGGTCTTGTCAGAAGTTCTTTCATCCGGGGTATTTTTAGTATGTTCTTTAGATAGGAATGCTCTTTGTCAACAACAAACCCACGGATCCTTTCTGACCCCAGGTTTCTGAGCAAAAGAATCCATTTTCATCCCCAAGGCAAGTTGAGGCTGATGACCCTTCTGCAGTCAAGCAATGCTAGACAACACTAAATGAAGCACTGAATTACCTTACCAAATTGCTTTCATCTTCTTGGATATTCTCCATTCCCAAGTTCATTCCCAGGCCCCAAAGTGTACATGAGGCACAAGTATGTCAAGGACTGGTGTCTCAGTCCCAGTCACTCTCTTCACACTCCCAAGAAGGGATGCAGAAGGTCATCCAAGTGTTCATGCAAACCTACTAAACCGTGTGTCCCATGAGCTTAGCCCATCCTGTTCCCAGTAGAGCCCTAATGGACCTAATGGACTTGAAGTGGTCTTAGAGGTCTTTTAACTGGGAAGGAAATAAACCAGGATTTTACACTGACTGGTTGAGTTTTCTCTCAGGGATCAGGTAGTATGCAGGACTGGACCCGGATCAGGTAGTATGCAGGACTGGACCCAGCTTCCAAGGATAAAGACTTATTGGTACACTCATTATAGAGGTTAGGACTCCTTTTTGGTATTGAGAAGGGCAGTCAGTCTTGATGTCTGGCAACCAGACATCAAGTTGAGAGAAACTGTTGATTACCAAATAAAGCTATTTATTTTGAGAGAAAACCAATGAACACTGAGACAAAATTAATTGCATCCCTTTTTAGGTTTTCTGAGATTCTCTCATTTCTCCTAGAAATCTTGAAGACATTTTGTTTATGGATAGCCAAGGCCATAGCTGTCACCCCTGCTGGAACACTTAATCATTGGAAACAAGGTAAAATTCATTCGTACACAACCTTCTAGAGTAAGGAAATCTACACAGGCTACCCCTTAACTAACTAACTGTAGTTTTCACTGATGTTTGGAAGCAGAGGAAATATTCCCATTTTTCTCCAGTATAATTGCATCTCATACATGACTGTTATACAGTTTATACAAAAAATAGTAAAAAAAGCATCCTTAAATTGATGTTTCAATTAAAAAAACCCCAACCAAACAACAAAACCCAAGAAATTAGGAAGAGCCACAAATCTGCAATTCAAATATCTCAGCATGCCAGAAAGTGTGATCAGCTGCATACGAGGGTTGCATCTGCTCTGCTTCATTCCCACAGACAGCAAGCTGCCCACAGAGACCACACATCCTCCCACTCCTACTCCTGTTTAAGTTGCTGAAATGCTGCCCAAAACCAACAACACAAAATATGACTGAAGCACTCTTTCAGTGTGGCCCCATTGCCTACTTCAAAAAGGACATTTGTTGCCACCTGGTTCTGGATTGCAGGATATGAGCAGCTGTGTCTTCAGTTGTTTAACTGGTTTGTTGACTGGACAGAGCATTCCCAAAACAGTTGACAACATTGTCATCACAGACTTCTGTTGTAGTTTGATCCCTCTCATCCCTATGATGGATGCAGATGAGAGAGGAATTAATGGACTTATGCCTGGGCAGGAAAACCATTCTTGTTTATAGGAGGTTTGTTTTCATTGGTTCTGAAAAATCTATTAATTCTCTCTTTTAAGTAATTGTGCAGAGATGCTATTTTAATAAAGCTCTGCAAAATGGCTGCAGCTCGAGGGAGAAGTATGTATGAAGGTGGCTTCAAGGGGATATGCTTTTATTATGAGTCTTCCCTGCTCTCTCTCTGATTTAATTTTCTTTTGTGCTCTGGGTCACTCTTGGTTGATTTCTAAATTTATTGTCTTCCCTTCCTCCCCAGTGGAAAAATAGATGTAATGCAGCATCCTATTTATTTTGAAACCTATTGTTTCAAGTGAAACTTGAACACAAATATCCTGGTACTTTATACTGGAGCCTGTTTTGTAGAGGAAGGTGAATGCACATGGGATGAGACTCTTCTGATGTGAAGCAATATCCCACAGACTGGGAGGTTCATTCTCCTCTTCTACCTCCATTTTAAACAATGTTAATATCTATCACTGATGAGGATTGTACATCTTTCATTGGAGGTCCTGATGTGCATCCATGAGTTAGAAAATGAGTGACTGTGAGAGATATCGTCCTTGGCAGCTGCATGAAGCAGGGAGTGGGCCCTGAACCTGATATGTATTTGGTCTTCTATGTGTTGAGCCAGGAGATACTGGAGAACCTTGGGTTCCTATGATCTCATGATTTAGTGTGTCAGCTCACTGAGTCTGGCTTGCTGACTTTTCCTGTGTAACCACTGTGTGAGAGCCAGCCATGCTGAAGCAGTTGGGGTGATAGCAGATGAAGAAACAACAACGAAGTCATCTTTCAAGGAATCTTCCTCCTAAGTGCTCTTCTAAGGGGTCTGTGTCTCCTCACAGTGTTGTGGTGCTATCCTTTTCTGAATATGGAGAGCCTGAAATAATAGTGGATGTGACAGGATTTAGCATCCCTGGTGGAGTTGTCTTCTGCCACCCTGAAAAGATCACCTCTGGCTCCATGGTGGCCCCTGTCTTAGTTCCCCTGCTATCCACGATGCTGGGATCAGTCTCTCCCTTGGCCAGAAATCTGTCGTCATCAGGAAGCATGTCAGCAGCCTTTACTCAGTGGTGGAAAGTGGTGGGAGGGATTAGCTGCAGGGAAGCTCTGTGTTTTGCTGAGCATTTTGTGTTTCCCATCTAGGAGAAATCAAAATGACAGCTTTTGCTCTACCCACGTGGAAGGCTCTTAGGCATTTTTATGCTGCCTGCAGGGAGAAATAGGCTGTAACAAGAGCCAAAAAATCTGGTCTGGCTGTCCTGCTGCTCTCCTGTTCTCTCTTAAGGGAAAGAGGATTTCACAGATATTAGGAAAAAAACCAAAACACCAAATCTTCTCCCAAATTTGACAGAAGTGGGAATAACAATATTTCTGTTTGTGAAATGGTTGCCAGACTTACCTGCTGTTTAGAGAGTGTGTGCTGCACCTCCTGGACTGCTCATTTCAAGGAGATCCTAGGAAAGGCTGAGGGACAGGCAGTGACCAGAGGGAGCAAATGCACCTCCTACACACTTGAAGCAGCTTAGTAAGCTGATCATTGCAGCCTGTCAATGCATTTCAGAGGCCTAATGTGCCATGGCAAACATATATTTAGGCTAAGAAGCGTGGAATTGATATATAAATTCATTTGCATCTTGATCAAACTCCTGTTTTCTTGCATTTGCTTTCTATATTTTTATGCATACTTCACTCAAGAAAGTTGACCCTTCAATGCAAATAAAAATCCAAACCAAAGACAACGGGCTGCCTTGTCTGAATCTGTAATTCAAATTGCTGTTAAGGCATGGAAATGTCACAGGTCCTTTCTGACAAACCATGTCTATTCTGTGTTAGTCCTATCAAGACCCAGCTATCCATAAAGCTGTTCTCTTCCGGTCCTGTGGGAATACAAGAAAGACTGGCAAAAATAAGGCAAGCATCATCTCCAGGGAACTGCAAAGCATTTAGGAATGAAGTTCACTTTCTGGTCAGCTAAGATGAGACATTTCAGAGCGCTAGGACTAGGCAGAACTTTGCAATGCAAGTTGTTGAGGCCAAATACTTAATGACTATGTATCCAGCTACCTACAAGTGGTATTAGGATAAGCATCCCCCATGGTACCTCCCACAAGCTGCAAAACTTCAGGAAGGGTTAGGCTTAACTTCTGAGATTTAAATGGCTTTTTTGTTTCCATAAACATGAGGATTAGCAACTGTGGTGTTTATACAGGGCTTTGGTAGGTAAGAAATAACTAGTTCTGCTCATGAAGCAAAATACCATGAACTGGGAGAGGTAGTGGCAGCAAAACCAAGAGGAAGCCACAAATGCATCTTTCTGATTCTGATTCTGCAGCTATTGAAATGTAACTGAAGAAAGACAGAAACCAGACACAATTCACATTTTTTCTGTTCCATTCAGGAATATCAGCCTGTGTACAGATGCAGTAGGTAGGAAACACCTTAGGATGCACCCCTGGGGCATCCCAGAATATCTATGCAGCACAAGGCCTAGGTAGAAGAGACACCAGTGGGTGCCATATTGGAGAAGCCTGAAGATGAGAATAGGAATAAAGACAAGACCTTGAAATACAAATCAGAAGTCTAGTGGTGAAACTGAGAAAGAGGTGAGTTTTGCAGATGCTCTGAGAGAAAAAATAGTCTACATGCACAGGGAAGCTCTGTGGATTAGTGTTGTATGACATGGAAATCATTCTTTTTTTTTTTTTTTTTTTTTCAGCCTAGATAAATAATGGCCTTTTTGCTTTCACTAACTGGCTTCCCTGTGTATGAGCCTGGAACAGAACCCATTACCTCACAACACTCTCAAACATAATTTTCTTGAGACAGCAGAAATTTGTTTGTTTCCATTTACTTGTGGATGTGAGAGTAATCTACAGAGAATTAACTTGAATAAGTGATGTAAAAGCAGCTGAAAGTTTTGTCCATTTGTAGTAAACATCATTCAGTGGATTGTCCAGGATATCCCAGAAGCCTCCAAAGGTACTAAGGTGTTGGTGAAGGTGGGGAGCTTGGCTAAGCGTACAGAACCATCATCCTTAGATCAAAGACTACAGGGATGTGTATTTTAGTTGTGATCATTGTGTTCACCAAGAAGTAACTATTTATAAGTTTTTGCAGAATAAACAAAACAAACTGCTCAGTTCCCTTGGCAAGGTATCTTTAGAGTATCATAGCAAAAAAAACCCAATTATTTGTTTCAAATAGAAGAGAAATCCAGAAAAAGACCTTTTTGTGGTTTCCAGCACATTATTTGTAAAATTTGTCCAACAAAACCAGTAAAGCAGATCTAGACTTTCATTACATTTTATGCCTTTTGAAATATTTATGCAAAATATACTGAGCAGACGTATGAACATACATCTTCTTTCTCACATTTGCCTCCTGTGCACAAATACACAATTGCCATTGTCTCATTTTCCTCTCAGCTCAATCATCTTATTTTTATTGCGCATACATACATACATGCATGTATATGCTTTTAAATAAAACCCACTTTTCATAAGCATCTGCCCTTCCTCCTTCCATAAGCATCTTTCCACGACTTCCTCTCAGATAATTAACAGGTTTTCTCTAGGCTTTCACCACTTTTTCATAGGAAGGTCTCTCTGTCCCAGAGATATTTTTTTTCCAGCAAAAAAGAGCCAAATCCTTTGCAGGACTTCAGGTCTCTGTGGCTTACCTGGAAAGGCCAGGGAGCTGTTCCGATCAGCTACTGGGGAGGCACTCAAAGACAGTTGCAGCTTTGGTTTACACAGCTGTATCCACAAGGGACATGCATCCATGAATTTTTAACCCTGTACCTTCACACCTTTGTCTTTTTGGCTGCTTTTCCACAAGGCTGTGGTCTTATTGGGACTCTGCTGTATGCTCAGCATTATTTGCCTGCTAAGCCCATCAACGCGTTTTACTGCGATGAGAAGAAAATAGCATAGGCATGAGCTACTCCTGTAGCAGGACCTCACTGCCAATTTGAAGATTATTATCTACATACAAATGCATATCAATAAATTTCCAAAGCACTTTGTAAAATTTTCTAGTGAATGTCCCACTTCTCAGTATTACCTCAATGCATTTCAGCCAGTGTTATCAATTTCCTGCGCTCATTGCCTGTAAGTTAAGTCCAGGATACTATCTTCTCATTATTTTGCATTTATAACTACTATTCACCATGCAATTCATTCGGACTGTTCTCAGCTTCCTTTAGGAAATCAGTTCTAAGGTCTTCTTTATTTATTTATTTTGGTGAAAGCACAGTGAGAATCAGCACACCTCCCGCCTAACTGCCTGAGAATGCAGGCATTTTCTTTAGCTACGAACATGGTGTCTCAAAAATATACATAGACCTAACTGAATTATATTTCCCCTAGGCTATTCAGACAACGCAAAATGAATATTAATCCCACTTCTCTCTCTTCACCCATCTCCACAGTCTAATCAAACAATTATTTTGTTGTAACGCTAGGTTTGTATTCTCTCAACAAGATACATGTTATATTCTAATGCCCTGGGAGTCATTAAGACTTCTTGCAAAATGCAAAAACGCGAAGCCCTCCTTCGAACATTTTTTAATTATCTCATGTGTCATCTGAACTTGCCCAGCACTTAGTTCTATCAAAGCTCCAAACCCAGATTAACCTGGCTGATCCTGCACCCCCTCACCAGCTAGTCATGGGGTGATTCTTGTCTCTCGTTGACTTTGTATTTTAATTGGTATGTTGTTATTAACAACTGACAGTGCAATGCATTGACAGGAATATACTAGATGGCTAATATTTATTCATGTAAGAGAGGAAAGGAAAATAACTTAATCCCCAGACTTTGTCTGGCATCCCTATTATCTCACAGTTTCTAATGTTTCTTACTAAAAATATTAAGAAATTAACCTTTTAAAAAAGAATATCTTTAAACTTCACTCTTTTTTTTTAAATTAGAAGGTTCTTCTTGAAGTAAAACTAGTAAAAACAATATGAAGAGGTATTCCAAAGAGGTGTGTTTTGGTGTTTTATGTGTTGCGTGTTTTGCAGTTGTTTGGTTTTGTTTGTTTGTTTGTTTTGGTTTTGTTTTTATTTATGTTTTTTCCCCCCAGATTGCATTTTTGTTAAGTTAAATGCTTCTTAGGAATCTTGAGGAAAAATGAATGAATTTTCGTGTTTTACTCAATGGTTCTATGTGCAGAAAATAACCACCTGGTCTCACATGTACAAACCTTTTAAAAACCTTACATATTGACAAAAATGTCCAGATGAACTTAGATCACATGAAGAACAACTGGGTAAGGAAGAAAACTAGTGTTTTCATTGCATATCCGTTCAGGGTAAATTCTTACCACATTTGTAATACATTTCCAGAGATGTGGCATTATCCACAGAATTATCATTATTAACATTATTAATGAAGGGTTTTATCAAAAGATGTAAATGTAACCTGCTGATCCTATCTAGGCCTGAGGATTTTGTGGTGTACTAGAAAGAGTTACTTGTCATAATGAATTACTGGCTGACTAGGTGTAAGCCATGCTGTGCATGAAGGCACCTTCCCCTGAACTACTCCAATAAAGAATCACCTTGATAATGGATTGATGAGAAAGCCTTCAGTCTGAATAGTCATTGTGGTGCAGCAATTTACTCTCAGGCAGTTTTTTGGTTCCATACTTACACTTACTGTACAAAATAAGTTCAATTAGTTTGTTTTTTGTTCTGCAAATAGGTAAAAACAGCTTTTTGTCCATCCTTTCACCAGAAATCTTAGACTCATTAAGGAACTTTGAATTAACAGACACATGCTGGTACCAAAGAAAATATTTTCCTTAAGAAACACAAAATAAGAAAACAAACTTTTAAGTGGAGATTGCACCTACAGGCCCAAGAACAGTATAGAAACCCAAAATAACACAAGGTTTAATCTAATTCTCAATTCATTAAGCTATTAGTATGTTCATAGAAGATTGATTCAAATTCAGAAGAGGCCATGCTTTGGCCCTCTGCGTGGATGGCAGTCATCCCTGCAAGGCTGAGCTGTCTATGTTTGTCTACTTTAAGTGGTTTTTTCACCTTAGATTTCCCATTCTGCTGTGTGAATAAGAACATATGGTGCTCTTTTCTGCTTTGTGTGATGAGTTCAGCGTGCAAACAGAAATCTTGAGCTTCACAGCTGCCTTTGTAAGTGAATGCAGTAAAGGGTACGTAAGAGGCAGCCATGAAGTTACACCTTGCCAGAGGGAAAAAACTGCAGTGGAATGGTGGGGAAAGTCAGTGGCGCTTTTTACAAGCTGTCCATGTATAAGCAGAAGTCGTACTGAGAATCTTAAATGTGTGTTTGAGAAGGAGAGCATCTGCTGTGGGAAGTGGAAGGGTTCTGCCTGACTGGTTGTCAGGCCAGAGGTTCTATGTAACTGTCAGAAAATTTGAGCTAACAAAATGTCTAGTGATATTTAAATTCTCTTGCTCTTCTGTTTAAACTTTTTGTTTCTTAGAAGAATAGGAATGGAAGTGAGCTTTTTCTCTTTTTGTTGAGTCTGCCTCTCCTTACCCTTTTTTCCTTCATAGCTTTTCCCCTTCCTCTCTCTCCTTTCCCCCTATTCAGGATGCATCTCCAAAGCTGATGGTACTCTGAGGGAGCTATACCAGATGCCCTCCAGAGATCCCTTCCAACCCAGCTTGTTTGATAGCTCTGTTATTCAGTGTCTCTGTGGTTCTGAGATCAGAAACAGGCTGGGCACACTGGGAAGAAAGCTGGGGAAGATGGAGGTGTCTACTGAGCACCAGCCAAACACTTTCGTGCCTTTGTAGCAGCAGGGGTCATGAAAACTTTTCATTTAGGCATGTACTGTGGAAGGCAATTTCCTGGGAGTGATAGAAAAGGAATCTCCTATCTGAAATCACAGCTTCTTTTTTCTTTTTTCACAGAGAGAGCTCCAGGGAACCATGTGTGGTTAGAGACCTAAAACATGAGCCGTATGGTGGTTAAACTCATGTGCATGCTGGGAGCTCTGAATAGACAGATGGGGCAGGGTGGAATGGCCACCATGCTGTGAATCAGATACTGGTAAATCCTCTCCCAGAGAGAGATACTGGTGCATTCGCCCCATTCCCTGGGCTGGAAATGTCACAGATCTCTATGTGAAAGGAGCAGAGCAGACTTCTCACTCTGCGGGGAGTGAAATGGCTTCAGTTTTCATAAAAGCAAGTAGGGGTTAATGTGACTGAGAACAAGAGAGCAGTACTGAGAAGGATCACCTCTGTGTCATAAGAAATGATGATAATGTGGGTACAGTCATACAGACATGGACATCTTCTTTCATGTTACTGGAAAGTTGTCATAGCAACCTTGGGGGACTTATAATAAAATAAGGCTTCACCCTTACTAACACTGAAACATGCACTGAAATCCATATTGCATGGAGTCCCTAGGAAACTGATAATTCATTAATAGTGAATTGCAAAACTGTTACAAGAAAGTCCCTGACATGGATAAGGACTGCTAGTTACATATCCATAGTGAATGCTACCTTTCAAACACCAACTTTATTGGTGGGAAAACACAGAAACTACTTTCCTTCTATTTCATGTTCACCCTGTCATTAGTAATGTATTAATCTCAAGTTGCTGACTATATTCACTTCAGAGAACATTTATGGAGTATTTCAGTGGGAACAACCCTGACATTTGTGGAAAATTCCCTGTTTCGTAGCACAATGATTTTCCCACCTAGTGGTTAATTCAATGGAAATTGCTACTGCACAGAAGGCTAATACTTTTTCCCTGATGTCATTGATAAATATAGAAAGATTTGCACCAACAAGACTTTTATTTCAAAAGCAGTAATAGAAAATTCCATTGCTAGATCTTAAGAAACTGTTATGCTTTATGAAATTTCACAGGTATGGTTCAGAGCATCACAGGCAAAATTTCCTCATTCATTCCATGTGTGTAGAGGGTTAAAAACCAGGATTTAATTTCTCAGATCCATTAATAACCCCATCAAGCCCTGACAACCCCGTTAGGGTGTGTAAGTATGTCTAGAGCGCAAATAGATAGATTACTGCTATATTCTGGTGTATGAACAGGCACTGAGTAAATGGGCAGAAGGTCATATGAAAGAGGGATACTCTGGGTGACACACACTGGATTAGCCACCAGACTAGCTGGCATGTTCCTGAAGCTGATGTTCTTACCAGCTCTTCTTCTGCATCTCCTTGACTGTGTCCAGAGGACACCCATTTGTGCTGAGACTGGGCTGTGAAGGATAGGAACTCAAAATCAATGTGCAAATCTGATGTCTTCCTGTACTAAACCTGAGAGGTACTACTGGATAGATGTCAATCTTAATGCCTTCCTTACATGTTTCCACATGAAGCAGCTTTTGATTCATGCTTATGTTAGTGAGATAAAGGAAAAGAGAAAAAAATCATACAACTTCATTAAAAAAACCTCAAACACTTGAAAAATTACTCTGCAACTTTATTCTGCAGCAAAGTCATGGCATTGTAGTTGTGAGCAGTTTTGCTTGATCACCTTTGAGACTGCAGAGCACTCTTCACAAGCAGATGAACTTATACCTGCTCAGACCTATGATCCTGTATTGGAAGGGAGGAATAAAGGAGTAGCAATGGGGAGGTATAAACCCTAAAATTCTTAGCCTCTTGTCTTTGAGGGAAAAAAATCTACAGAGCCCTCAGTGTTCATTTTCCCTTCTTTCTTTTTTGAGCAGTGTCAGCAAGAAATGCTTTGGATTGTGTCTCTGAATTTTGGCTTACATTTCCATTCAAGGACCCCTCTGTGACGCGGCAGAATCCCTGTGTTGGACACTGGCCTAATGTTCCCTGAAGCACTGGAAATAATTTTCACAAAAATTCAGAGCTCTAGGAGGTGGCTGCAAACCACCCTGATGTAAACTGTGGGATGTGAGAGTGAGCAAGCCTGGCTGCTTTGCTGTAGTAATAATCTGTTATTCCAGTATCATCTATGACCAGGTTGATGAAATTGGTTTGGAAGGGCACTGCTACTAAGTACTTCTGCTAATGCTCAAACCTGGTTGTGAACTGAGATAGGGAAAGATCATGTGTGAGATTATGCTGGAGCTCTGAGGTGGCAATAACCTGTGATGTGTAGGAGGGACAAGCAACTGAGGAAAAACTGCTTTATCTAGATCAGCTGTGTCAGATCCAATGCATCAGACTGTGACTATTAATTCTTCCAGAGGTGGTTGAGAACTTCTTGGGAAAATCATGTTACTCTGACGTCTGCTTGCACTACATAAAAAGCTTTTTACCTCATCTGTTTTAAAAAACCACCTCATCTTTCATCTGTGTGTTCTCACCTGCCCCCTTCCCTCCCCAGGAGTGCATTTCTCTAACTGTGTGGTTATGAGGAGAGATCTTTCATGTTGGCAAGAATGGCAACTGCTGATGTGGAGTCTTTCTGAAGAGATAGGGTCTTAATTGCACAATCCAAGTTTGTCTTTTCCAGGTACAAAATAAATCAATCTCAAGCTGTGTAGCTATTGAGAGGAGACATTTCAGTGTAATACAGAATGCAACTTTATGTATGAAAATGGCATGTCTTGAAAATCAATTTCATGTCAAAATGAGATGTTGATTATTTTTACTTATTATATTTATAAGGCACTAAAGGGCAAACCACAGTGTAATTTGGTCAACATTGGTCTATTGCATGTGCATATAGCCAGTTAATTATACATTGTACTTTGCAATGCTAAATGTACCGTTCAGGTCACATAACTGCTGACAGATTGTGTTGTAAGCCAAAGAATGGATCTTGTATTACAAGATTAAGATTAATCCACAAAATTAAGACATGTTCAGAACTGTGGCAATTGGTTTTGAAATGATTTATGGAGAATGTATTACGCCATTTTCCTCAGTAATGATATTGTACTTACTTCCTTTACTGCATAAAACATTTCAGGATGTGGATATGTTAAGGGACTTATATTATTACTGTGCAGAATATCTTAAATACAAGTGAGAAAAGCAGATTGAGACTATGTGGTCAGGCTGGAAAACCATCAAACAAGAAAAAAAGGAGCCACATTCTTAGTACTCTTGAGGAAGAGGATGGAACAGTGCATTGAACTCTTCATAGCCTTACCAGTATCAAAAGTGTAATGAATGATTGCAGAATTTTAGACATATATGGGAAAAAGTAGACATAAGGGAAAATATACATTTACCTCAATGCAAAGCAAACTTATCTGTAATCATGCCATTTTGGTTTTGCAGCTGCAGTGAAAAATTAGTTAACTGGAAGAAGACTCTAACTAAACAGGACCTAAGTGACATCCGTGTCTTCTTATGAACCTCTGTCTTTGTTTATTTGTGTATTTCACATAAGAAATGGGAGAATGCAGATATTGGACAGAGTAATTTGGCTGAGAGTCTGAGAAGAGGCAGGTGCTCTTTGCATAGACATACCCCGGGTGCCAGTACACTTTGCTTCTGCTCTGCTGATATATATAACTTGCCGATGGTTTGAGAGAATTGATGTGCTGTTTTTGCCGGTAAATAATTATCTTTATTAAAAAGCCTGATTTATTTTTTATCTTATGGATGTTTAAAATCTTTCCTTGAGGAACACACTAAATCTTCATATTTTTTACAGAGACATCTGACCTAATCCTCTTTCTTTCACTATTTCCACTACAAGTCCAAGTGGAAATACAGTCTGTGCCAGCATTAACTCATAGATACTTTAAATAGAAACTGTGAAAACTGAAGGACAGTGATGACTCTGGCGCACTGGAGACAAGAAGAGTTATCTGTTTGATCTTCCTGTCTGCTGGAAGAGGAGTGTGGCTCAGTAGTGGTACTGAAGTAACTGGAGTACTTCACATCACTCTATAGTCAAATGGCCCTGCTTAGTCTCTTTTGGAGCACAAGGACACCCAAAGAATTCCTGCAGGTCTGAGCCATACCATGAACTCCCTTGTGGATTCCTTGCTTTATCCTGGGCAAATCACACAGGCTCAGTCTAGTATTGTTTGTGAAGTATTTGTCCCCTGCAGTGACATTCCAAACAGCTTGGTAAGACCATGGCTGTGGTCAATGAATTCCTACCTCCATGAAACCCTTCTGTCCCACACAGTAATCTTAGTTTTTAATCTAATTTTTAGTGCTCTTTGGGTTCCAGCAGGAGGCAAACCTCATTCATTGTGCAACTTTCTGAAGTCCTGGCAGACTGAGAGCTGTTCACTGCCTCTCCAGCCTTAACTCTCTGCTCCTTAAAAGGAGGCCAAAACATATACTTTAGAGGTATATGTTTTTTGTCACTGCAGTGCCTTCTCTGTCTTGCCTGCAGGTATTCATCATCTCACAAAGCTCAAACTAATGTCTTTAGAATGTTAATGTGAAAAAACCTTAGAGACCTCCTTGGGATTAACTGAGTTTCAGTCTGCAGGTTTCTATTTCAGTCTGTTCTTATTCTCTCTGTCGAGTTTTATTTGGCCCTGGTGACTTATCTTTTTGTGATTATTGTTTATACTTTTTCAAGTGTGAAGTTGTTTAGGAAACCTGTTTGTGATGCTCATTCCTGAAGGTGTGATGGTGTGCGACAGCAGCATACCTGGTTGTGTCTCTTGCTCTGTTCCTCGCCACTCTGACCTCCTTCCAACAGTGACTCTGCTCCTTTTAAGATTTGGGAAATTACTTTTTTTGTCTCTTCCCTATTACTACATAACTTGCTGATGGTCCGAGAGTGTTGATGTGCAGTTTTTCTGGGTAAATAAAAGCTTATACTGACTATAAAAGCCAGAGATCCCACAGAGCATTAAATCCCCTTCCCCATTGTTTCTTGAATGTCATCTGCACACCTAGTGCTGAGTTTCACAAAAAGAGCACTGCACTTGGGGAAGGTTGTGTTTTGTTGTTGTTGTTGTGTTTTTTTGGTTTTGTTTGTTTGTTGTTGTTTGGTTGTGTATGTGTGTGCACATATTAGGACAGGTGACACTTTGAATGTAGACAAAGTTTGATAAAATTTATGATGTGCTTTACCATAAAGTCACATAGGCCTACTCCCTTTCATGCATGGGCAAGATTTTAGCAGGTCTTCTTCCAGCCCCCACAAATTTAAACATATTTTGCACCCAGTCACCTTTGTGTTTCTTCTGGTACTTTGAGTAGTTTGATAAATTCTCATCATCAGAGCCTCTCACCTTGGAATCATTACATGGGAGTACAAAAGATGCAGACCTGGTTCAGTGTCATTGCTCTGCTGGCCATCGCAAAACAGTGGGCAACTGCGTCCTCCTCTACCCAGAAAAAATCTTGGGGAGGTGCTACACCTCTCCGCTTTCAGATGACATTGTCACTTTAAATCAAGCCAAGCAGATGTTGCAGAAAATGTCTTACTGCCACAGAGCAGGTAACCTTGACAAACCTAGAGGTAATGGTTTAAAGTCAGGACTGTGACACACATTGGCAAGACTGTAGTAAGGAGAGTGTGACCTTGTAGCTATCACCTGTGGCTACAGGCACTTGGACATACATCTCCAGCCTGTGGGTTGAATGACAGCCTCCATGAATACAAAACTCTCCTTTCAAGTTTTGGGACACTATTGACATAGAGCAGTTTGAAAGCACTGATCCTGTTTATTTTGTTCTTGCCCCTCCCACAGCAGTAAGTAAGTCTCCTCACAATAGCATCCAGCCTGTCCCTTGCCCTATAGACTCCTTTTGGGTGTCTCCCAGCATCTCTGGAGAGAAGCTTGCTGGTGTCAGTGAAAAGTGACATTCACTGCCTGATTAATTCTGTTTCCTTGTGCAAGGACTTGGACTACACTGTGTTAAAAGCTGGAAGAAATCTGGACAAAAGCAGAGGGAAGTTGGAATTAAGAAAGTTATTAAATTCACTGACTTTCTGAAATGTAATTGGCAGGTTGGTATGTTTTTTGATATAATTGCAATACCACATTTATAAATCACACTCATAGCAGACTTCTGAAGCTTTCAGATGTTCCATATTCTAACTGTCCAAACTGTCATGCTGTGTATGCCTTTGGAAAGTGCAGCAATCGTAATGGAGACTGTGGCACTAGCACTGTCTTGAGCAATGGCTCCTTGTGGGATTTATTAATGTAGTCGAGATCTGGAAAGATGGGGTTAACGTTCTGGAAGACAAACTATCCACACAAGACATGGATTACAAAAGGTACCAGAAGTACTTCAGGTCACTCCCTTTACCAACTAAAGGCCCTTTTCACTGCCTTCTTGAGTAGAAGAACACTTGAAGAACTATTGTAGGTCTGAGTCATGCTATAAGGTCCATTGTTGACTTCTTGCTTGACCCTGGGCTGGTCAGAGATCATTGTCAAGTTGTGGGACATATGCCTGTCCACAATAATTTCCTGGTCATGAACATGAGTCAGTTGGAATGAAATTGATCCTTCTCCACTAAGATCTGTTTGAGCCTGAAGGGTCTCCTGGCTTTCACATGATCAAAGCAAGCACTTGACTAGTTAATACCACAGAATAGCAGCAGCATGTTCAGGCATTGAAGGTCTCAATCTGCTCACTCTCCCTGCAGCTAAGAAAAGGATAATAACAGTGTCACACCTTAGAAACGTGCTACTGTGTTGGTGGGGAAGGAATCAGTCAATTTCACTTGCACAGATATGTAAGGATGCCATATGCAGCCAGCATAATAATTTATGTCCTATGCCCCATTTAATGTACTAGCTGCTCCCAAGAGCTCTGTGTTGATTTACCTGGAGGGGAATACCCTTCCTAAATATGCCATGGTTTAAGCTATCACCGAATGAAGGGATTTGAATAGCAAAGTGGCCAAACCTGTTGATGAAAAGACTACTGCAAGTAGCTTGAGATGGTTGGGCAACATGACGGTAAATTATATTCATTGTTGATGGCTGCAAGGGAATACAAATCGGATGGAACAAATTAATCTCCTTATATACATCGATGGCTTCTGAATTACTTGTCACCTCCCAGGGAAAAAATAAGCTATGGTTTGCATTGTAGAAGGTAAATGAAGATGTCTGCTCAATTTTCAGCATCAGTCAGAAATTAATAAGCTGTTGAACAGCTTTAAACTGAGGCTAGGGAACACCACAGCAGCAACGTTCTGCACTACGTATTTTCTGCTTTGGGTACAAGTATATTTTAGACTCCTCTCATTGCCCTCTTGAAAAACAGAAAAAATCAAACTCTTGAGCAGAAATCAAGGAGACATCCCTGGACAAGCACAAAACTTGGCAAAACAGATAGTTGCTATTCAAGGAATAGTTGTGTAGGGGCCATTTTTTCACAAAAAGTCAAGGAAAGAGCTGCATATCTTCAGTCTGTAATCAGCTTTGGAGTGACGTGATATGTCTTGTGACAACCAGAGTCATGGCTGAGGTAAACACACGTTGCCCAACTCTACATTTTCAGCTATGAGAAACATACTTTATTTGGGCCATAATATCAGAAAAAAGAAGTGAATAACATTCCTTTTTTCTTTTTCTTTTTTTTTTTTAAATAAAGCCCTCACTATTATCTTTTTCTAAAAAGATTCTTAAAATTATTTCCTTTTATCTATTTGAATATCTTAGTTTTATTGCTATTTTATGGAAAACAGTGTTGACTGGTGGTTAGATGAGAAGCATTCCTTGTCATAATAGTATATACAAGCGCATATTTTGTTGTGGCATAATGTTTCTCTTCCCCTGAAGCAATATTCTTTGGTTCTTACAGGAGTTAGGTTCCTAGTGGGAGACATTTTGACAATTCTTATGTTTCTATGAACTGCAACTTAATTACAGTCTCTCTGGGAAACTGATGTGCTTTCATATAGGATGTTTTCTTCCTGCCCTCAATCTTCTTTCAAAAAATCTAATTTTCTGGCTGTCAACCAAAAAACATAGATGAATTTGATTTTTTTTCAGCTTCATTTTATTTAAACACAGAGACCATAAGGTATCAGATAAGAAATTATAAGATACCTAAAGGTTAAAGGTTGATGTATTCCCACACTGGATTAAAGATAATGACAGTACTATGGCAGGCTAAGAAGGGGGAAAGTCAATGGACTGTGAGATTAAATTATGCATCTAGAGAGTGCATAACTTATTACTGACAGGTACTGATTTCAGAAATAATTGTTCATTTTTATAGGCATTTCTTTGCTTTGTGCTGAACTGATCAGCTTCCTGGAAGTGGTCATTTAAGGGCATCAGCACATGAGTTACTTTTTTACATATGGAACATTAATGATATAACAGTATAGTTGGTTTTCACGGATTTTCAGTGACCAGTAGTTGGGGAGAAGGCCAGCTTTGCTATCAGACGTATTTTGAGCAGGTTACATTAAATAAGCATTTAATTTCATGACTGATGTCAAGAAGGCTGAATGCTCTCAAGTCTATGGGATTTCAGGATGCTTATTCAACCCTCTTTAGGGAGAAGATTTCAGTGTTTTTCATAAAATCAGAGACAGAGTGGTGGAAAGTGATCTCTGAAGGTCCACAGTACAGCTTTCTGCTCAAAGTGGTATTTCTGTCAGCATGTCTGTGTCTTTGCCTGGTCAAGCTTTCAAAACCTTCAAGAATTAGATGTCACAGCATCTCTGTGTATCATATCCCAGTGCTGTACTGCTTTGTACTATCCTTTTTCTTTGGAAGAACTGGACAAAACTAATAGGACTCATTTAAAAAAAGGGGGTCTGCAATTTAACTCTTCTTTTGCTTGTTTTGGATATGTATAGATTCACTTCTCACGTGATATATTGACTTGTTCAGTTAATTCCTTTTAGGTACAATTTCTATTGCTTGAGCCTACTTTATTCTCACATGAGACACTATTACCTTTAGCAGGTGTTTTTGTTCATGAATAATACAGAAATTGAGCACCTCATACAGGTGGCTGGATTATTACCCTCACATGCCTGTGCTTTGTAGAAAATGCAGAAATAAGAAATACAAAAGGCCTGCGCCTTATAAAGATCTGTAGGGATTCTGACTCATGACTTAGCATGCAGAAAGACCTGCAATAAACCTGCCTTTTCCGTTCAATAAATTTTTGAGCTCCTCTTGAACAAGTGACAAAGATTTGTCCCCATGCTTTGAACTGCTCCGACAATTGGATGAAGCCATGCAAATGACTAGTACATGGTGGTCATAGGGAAATCTTCAATACTGTTCTCCTGAGGTGGTCTTCTTGCACATGATGTGTCTGTTTCAAAGGAGACTGCATTCCAGCACCTTGCAGGTCCCCAGACATTTAAGGATGTGCTGGAAGTCAGGGCTGCCTGCATGTACTTACTGCAGAGACACTCGTGGCACAAACCTCCAGCAGATGCTGTGATACAGGGACCATGCAAGTGCATCCTCTGTTGGTGCAACCACCTTCACTGGTTCCCACTTGCTTGGGGCAGATGGGGAAGGTGCTTCCTCCTTTCTGATTTAGTGTCTCACTCTGTCCCTGCATAAAACTACCATCCCTCTTATTTTCTCCTTTTTGTCCCCTTCCCTGACTTTTGGTGTAGATACATCCAGGTAATATTTTCAACATTGCTGCTCTGTTAGCAGCATGAGACAGAGGGAAGAGATAGATGCAGAGCTGCAATGTTGCCTGTTCCTCCCTGCTCCTGGGAGGATGCACCTGGGCACTGATGCAGTGGCCTGACCATCTTCCCAGTTCAGATTTTCCTTCCCTGGATTTCACAATAGAATTCTTATGAAAGTGCTTATACAGCCCCTCTAGCCAACCTGATGGATTTTTCACTCCCACTTCCTCAATGTTTCTTAATGATCCTCCAAAGACCTCTGCTGTGACAGCATCATTTAACTGGGACATCACCATGGCCTTTTCAATGTACAAAACCAGGTGATTAACATGAGGGGAAACCAGCAAGGCAGGTAATATACCAGCTCTTCTGAACTCTCTGCAGCCCTGCCTGAGGAAAATGATCCCTCAGCTGTGTCAGGCAGGGTGGAGACACATGAAGGATGCATGGGTGAGCCTCTAAAGGGACTCCCTCCAGAAAGACAGACGAGGAATGACTAGGGGTGGGAGTAAAGTGTGGCAGCTGTATTTACTCTAGCTTGCTCTCAGTATTAGTTTTATGACTTGAAATTACAGGGCAATACTGCTGTGAGGAAGAGACATCTGAAAAGCGAAGCAGGGCTCTTTTCAAAAACAGCTAACAGCAGGGGATGTTCATTGCTCTGTGCCTCTGTGCTTGCTCTGAAGATAAATTAGCTATGCTGAAACTCTCAGACTGAGAGACACGGTTGCATTTTTAATAATTTTACACAAATACACATACTTACATATATATATAAACATGCATTTAAAGCTTTGCTTCTGCTCTCAAGATCATTCCCACTTCAGAGTGACAGGGACGTGGAAAGGCATGTGAAGGCTCGAGGGCAAAATTCTCTGCAATTAAGATGTGCTAACATTGCTGTCACCTCTCCTCTCCTCCAGCTTCTCCATTGCATTTTTATAACTTTCCTGCTTCAGAAGTCAACCATGGTTGCACCTCCTGGTGGAGAAAGGCACTAGGTAGATCTGACAAGTTCTGCTCTCATGGAGGAGACTGCAGGGCATCTTACTGCAATGAGATCTCTCCCCTCCCCAGGAAACCCCTCCTGGTATATCATTATATACTATAATTTAGTGTATTGGTATATTCTTACCATACTCTCTGTCTGGAGTGGCTGTGCCCCTGTTCCCCATGGAAACAACTGTGCCAGCCTTGTCTGTGAGTGCCTCTTCTGCAGTTTGCAGTCTGGCCCAGGCCACTTTGCTGTGTTTTACTGCCTGGCAAAATTTGCCCTGATAAGGTACTGAGTTTGCACAGCTTCACAGATTCAGGTGGCACAGACCAATTGGAAAAGGACAGCATTGTGTCCACCACAACTGATGACAGCTTGACATTGACCTCTTTTTGGGAAGACTGAGAGTGAAACGTATAAAATGCAGAAAAGAAGACCACAGACAAACTTCTTAGTAGGTTTCTACATTACCGTGTTTTAAGCCAAGTCTTTCAGAACCTAATAAGGCAGGGGTCTTTCAAATATTTAAGGGGACATTGTGTCATATTGCCCCACATGATAAAATAATTTTCTGTCCCAGCATTTTGAATCCATATTTGTGGAAAAAAGGATAATTTCCTAAAAAAGTCTTCTATCTGCATTTTCTCAGATGTGGTATAGGAAGGTAAGCACAAATATAAAGTGTTCTATATTATTTAAATATTTCTTCAACAGCCTTTCATTGAGAGATCTGCAGATTCAGCTGTATACTGCTGGCCATATTACAGTCATAAGCTCAGGAAATACTAGTGTTAAAACTATGACAGAACTGGTATTGACTTAAGTGGAAAAGATCTGGATGAATACTGGTTTAGCCAGCCAGCTCTTTTGTGAGATTTACTATATGACATTATTTTCCACCAAGCAAAGCCTTTAGAGGTTTCTGAAGACCTCTCTTTGCTGGTTTCCATTCTGTCACCGTTCTTGTTTTACAGGCAGAAATCTGAGACACCAGACAGGTGAACTAGAACTATCTGGTAGACAGTGGCAGGTTTGGGACTCATCTCTCCCATGTTGCCATACAACCCTTCATATTTCGATTCAGGATTCCATAAGGAGAGCTGATGAAATCATGATCCCTCTTACCAAATCTTGGCCAGCTCTTGGTTGGACAGAATTATTCTTTGCAAAATTGTATGAATGACAACATCTTAGTAAATGAAGAGAGGAGAGGCAGTTCTAAGAAACAGAAGCAAAAGAAAATCAAGAATGTAAATTATTCTGAACCAGTTCTTGAGGAAGGAAGAGCTTGAGGCTAAACTTAAGGAGAATTCTTTGTCCTGCTCATTAATTTACCAAAGGAGAGTGGTTGTTACACAAAGAAGAAGTTCAGTGAAGCTGGGTAATTTTTTTGGGGTGTGTGTTGATATATTTGCTTTTAATTTTCTTGCAATTCAAAGGTTTTTTTTTTTTTTTTCCCAAGTAAGGTCTTGTCTTATACTGAGTGTTGAAACAGTCTGCTGCAATCCCAGAGTTTTACAACAAGGCACAATCTCAGCATGAACTACTTTATCATAGTAAATGGTAAGCTTGTCTCCCTGGGACTCTGGGAAGGACTGGGTACGATGGTGTGCCTAAGAAAAGCATGAAATGAAACAGCTTGCAGCTTTACATGGATTCCTCTTCTTATTAGAAGTGATTTCATTCTGGAATGAAGAATGTCGAGAGGAAAATGAGCACAAAAAATAAACTCCATGTCAAAGTTAAGTACTTACTAAAGTCAGTGCACTCAAACCACAATGGTCCTGACACTCTTCCAACTTCTTTTGTATCACTGAATTTTTACTGATTTTAATGTCATTAATTTTGATTTATAGCACTAGTGTAGGGACAGGGAGTGGCATTATCAGTTTGCAGTATCAGGTAGCTCCCTGAATTTGCACCCTTAATTACGTTTTTAGAAGCAAGTTAAAGTTTCCTATTATATCCACAGCAAGATCTATTTAAGAGATAGCAGTGGCACATCCCAAGACAATTTATACCACCGAGGAATGAATCAGCTTAGTAAAAAGATAGAGAAGATCTGTATCTCTTTTCATCCCTCACAACTCCCAGAGACAATTTTTCAGATTCCAGCAATGCTAAGAGCTTGATTGTTCTTTCTCTGTTCACATAAGGAAATTCCTCACTTTTGTTCAGCATCACAATTCTGAAACACGGTGTTCTGGAGCCTGATGTTCCACCTGCCTTGCAGAATACCATGCACCTAATCTTACCAGGTAAATCCTCACTACTTCCAGTGAAATTCAGGAGCAGAGGAGAAGCAGGTAGAACAGAAAGAAGTGTGAGCTGGTGTGTGTGTATGTGTGTGTGTGTGTGTGTGTGTGTGTGTGTGTGTTAGCCATCACACAGGATGGGAGTATATTCAGTGATAGCTGATGCTGGTAGAGGAGAAGGTGACAGGGTACCCCAAATTCCTTTACATCATCTGATAAATCTGATTTGGAAAGGCTATCCATGGAGAATCTGAAACTAAGCTGACCTTCCCAAACTTCAAACCACAACGTTACTGTTGGGAAAAAAAAAGCGCTTTTACTGCTACTTTAATGATTTCCTTGAGGTTTCTTTTTACTGGAAACAAGTTCAAGCAATGAATATTATCTGCTATCTTTCTCTCATTTATTTTGTTATCATTCTTCTTTCCTAAAATTGCCCATCAGTGGCACCTCTTTTCATCCAGAAAAATGTGATTGCTTAAAACTTTTGGGGTGTCTAGTCTTTGATGGTATTCTAGTTTGGAAATATTTCAGTGAAACAGTCAGTGTAATTTTTAGTTTTTTCATGTAGAAAAAAACCCTCTTTTCAACTTGTTTAGTCTGGAAAAGAGAGAAATTTGCAATGTGTGCCATGGACAGCTTTGTGATAAGGTCATATGCTGTTGAGCAGTAATCTCAAAAAAATCAGCTCAAGTTCCTTCTAAAGACAGAGAGACAGTTCGTAGATGAGGATTGCTCTCCCAAAGATTAAAGGTACTGAAATATCATTACTTAACCCCTATAGTTTCAGAGTATGACATTTTTCAGAGGAGAAATTTTTTTTAAGGTTTTCTCTCTGGTAGTGCTTTAACATGCAGTGTCTGACTTATGAGTCCAGGACAATTTTTATCTTATGGGAATCTGCAAAAATTAAGAGATCCTACGTAGAGCAGTGTCTATGAAAAGGAATGCTCTTGCTTCTAGGAAAATGCAGCTGACCTGTGTTCTCCTGATCCCTGTTCACCTACCAGGAAGGACAGTCCCTGCTGTGGTGGCAAGGATTGTGTGAACAACAAGGCCCATCTCTGTTCATCTCTGCCCTCCACAGAGCATGCAAGCTTTGAGAATGTCTATGTGCACAGTCTGAATGCATCCCACTGTCCTGGCAGTGGCTGGAGCTGTCAGGGGGTCAGCAGCTGGGTACAAGCCTCCCTGGCTCCTGTAGACGTCAACTGGGTTTCAGTGCTGCTCTGTGTACTTGGTCTATGGCTCAATAGATGCATCATTGAATCAGCAAGAAAGACTTACGGTCTTTCACTGTCCTTAATATTCAAAAGAAACTTGATGATTAGTCAATCCTTTTTTTGATGTTCACTTGTGGGACACATATCAGCTCACAACAGGGACCTCCTTCATGTGCTTTTATCCCTTGGCTGATGCTCCAGGGATTCTGATCTGAATCCGTCTACATATAAAAGCAGGAAGGGAAGAGAGAGTGAGAGTCCCTAGCTCCCATCACAGATGGCTGATAATTAGTGTACTGCTTCCATCTCCTAAAAAACACAGCAAAGATAGTTTTCTAGTGACAATGTGATGACTTCAAGCTGTTTTGCATCTCAGTAATGCTCTTGGAAAAACACAGAAAGAATTTCTACCTCTGAATAAAAATAAACACTTAAAATTTTATTTTTACGTATTTTTACTGGGTCAAATGTTACATGCCCTTCAAATTTATTGCATAGGAAATTTTGTCTGAGTGGGATCTGCAGACTTACAGAAACGGAGATATGTTAGGAATAACTGCCAAAACCTTTCAGACACGAATATCATAATAGATCTTAAAAGTAAATATACATTAAATTAAAAGCCACAGATGGCTGAACCATGACCCAATTTTAGTTTCTGGTGCAACACTCTCATCTTAACACATGCTCTGCTCCCAGTCAGGAATCATGTTCTACTGTGGTGTCTCCTCATTTAGTTGATTCAGTCCCATGGCTCCAGGTGTGCACAGTCTGTCCCACCACAACCCTCACAAGTACAGCAGTGTTACTCATAGGCAGTGTAAGGTGCGCAATCTTCTAACGGATAAACTGTTACCCATTCTCAAATATCTACTCCAACCTTCAATTCTTTCCAAATAAAAATCCGGAAACGCTCTATGGTTTACAAAGTTTTGTGGATAACACCAAATTCTCCAGTGAGGCAGGACATAGGACCCCATTCTGTGGAGTTCTCTTTTCCTTTGCAGTGCTAGTCTTGATCACATCCTTCAGTCACCTCTTCTTGTCATCATCTCTTTCCATGTTGGAAATGGTATCTCTTATTTATTTTTCTGCCTCACTTTCTTAATTATGTTCTGCTAAAGGGAGATGGGGACCTTCTATCACCAATAGCTCTGATGAAAGATGAGGCTACAGCCAGATCCTGTAGGATCTGTATTGAGTAGGATCCTACACATCTGTAGGATATGTATAGCAGTCTTGGACTTTTACCAGTTCTTAAGCCAGCCTCTCACTGTTGGGAATTACTCCTTTTCCTCCCTGCAGTTCAGTTGAAGAAGTTAAACAAGACAGTGCAACTACTTGGATGGAAACGCGGTTAAGATGGTCTTCAGCATGCTCAAGAATTATCCAGATGTTACTGCAGCTCTAAGTAAAGCCTGAAGTTTGCTGTGAAAGCTTAATTTTAGTTAAATGTCTGTGGGACAAAATCTGACTTCATATCTATTGAGAGATCAGCTAATGCCAAGTGAGATTAAAACCTGTCAGCCTGGTCTGCCTCAGCGAAGACAAGATGAAAAATAGCCAGACTATGCTTCTTCTGGGACCCATACATTAATGTTGCAACCTCAGTAATGAGGCATAGACTGGTGCTGTATGTTGTTCAGACACCACAAAACACAGTTTGATCATGCCAGGAGCAACCCTGGATCTGACCTCACTTGGTAAAGTTCATCTGTGTGCCTTTGGGCATCTGTGTGTCTCTGGGTTTAGTGCAACAATCCAAATCCTCAACAATCCAAAAAGGCTTATACTGAGGGTCAAGTAATATGCTTTGACCCTGTTGTTGTACTTTAAACCCAGATGGAAAACTAAGCACCTCTCACTCAGCCCTTCTCTATCACCTTCACCCCACAGTGGAATGACGAGGAGAATGAAAAGTAAAACCTGTAGGTTGAGATAAGAACAGCTTAAGATTTGACATCAAAGTAAAGTACAATAACAATGGTAAATAATAGATGAAGTAATAATAATAATATGGGGAAAGGAAAAGACCCCAAACAAGTGATGCACAACACAATTGCTCCGTGCCCACTGACTGATGCCAGACCCCCATTCCCAAACCCAGAATGGCCACCCTCAGTTTTCATAGTGGACGTGACATCCTATAGAGTGGAATATCCCTTTGGTCACTTTAGGTCACGTGTCCAAGCTATGCTCTCTCCTGGTTTTGTTTGCAGACCCCCTCTACTCTGTCCGTGGCAGAGCATGAGAGAGGGAAAAAAAAAGTCCTTGACTTAGGATAAACTTCGCTCAGCAAAACCCAAAACATCAGTGTGTTATCAACAGCATTCTCATTCCCAATCCAAAACACAGCACTGTAACAGCTACTGAGAGGAAATTAACACTACTCTAGCTGAAACCAGGATACCTATACATGCATTGAGTAGGACAGATATGATCAGCTTTTCCTGATGAACGAACTATTGTCATACCAATTTCCTGCAGTGTTTTCTTTCTTTCAGCTTTTTATCATTTGTGACAAGTGCAATTAATGCCAGTTTAAAGCCTTCTTTTTATTGACTTAATGTTGTCCTAAAGTGTCTCTAACTCATTCTGGTTCAATTTTTAAAGCCTTCCATGAATGCAAAGTTTTAGTAACTAAGGTGTACAGTCATCATTATCAGTTTTTAGAACCGAAAATCTCTGCAGTTTAGATGGAAGCCAGTAAGTGATTCCCTAGCCTCTACACATATTCTGACACTTGCTCCCATGCAATTATTTCATATCAGCCTAGTGAGCAGAAAGAAGGTAAAGGTTTTTGCTTACCTGGAGAAAGACAGGAATGGCTGTGAATACTGAAAAAAAAAGTCTCCTGGTATACCTATATAACAGCTTGCTGACAGTCTCAAAACATTTTTATCGTCTTCATTTCTGTGTCTAAAACCACAGTATTCTTATTTTGATTGGCTAATGTTTCTGCCCACTTTTTTTGGTAAATCACCATATGGAAAAAATGCATATATGTGAGAAAAACACTTTGTTAAAGTTGAGCTGAAGTCACTGGATGTTGCCAAAACATGAACCAATTAAAGTAGTGGAAAAGGTTTTGGGAGACAGATTTCTGGAGTGCCCAGATTTTCATAAATTAAAATGAGGCAGTGGACTGAAGAGAGAATATTACTGAAGAAGATACTTTCTCAGTGTGGGTGTACATGGTTTTTTCTTTCCCAGAACAATCAGTGTTTAGAAAACTGTCTCCAGCTGGGGAAATTACTGTGTAGCTTCAACGTGGCACTGTTCTGGAAGTCTGAATGTGCTGGTTCAGATCACAGTCAATGAGTGGAGTGAACACTGAGCTTGTTAGATCTAAGAAGATCTTTGCCTGGCTTTGAAATCCTTTTTGTTTTGATTTAAGCATATGACAAAAAACTGTCAGCCTGAAAGTTTTTGATTTCTTTTATTTATTGTTTTAGCTGCTCATTTTGAACGGTTCAGGCAAATAAATGAAGGAAAATAACTATTTGCATACACATTTCGAGCAAGGGTGTTTAGCAGACGGCATGAAAGTGAGATTTGTTCAGTCAGTGCAGTTTGAACACAAAGGGAGTGTTTACCATCAGCCATTAAATATCCCAGCTGTTTGCCTGTGAAATCACTTAAGGCACCTTCTGAGCATTTTTGTCATTATCAACTTGCACTTACTTCATTGGACAGGAACTGAAGAGATTGAAGTAAATAATGGCATTAGAGTAAAAATAAGAAGGTCTCACACTATCCATTTCCAGCTCCCAGTTTATGAACCTGTCTATTCCTGAGGACATAATATCTGTTTTGTGGCGCAGCATCCTGAAGCTCCACTTCTCTGTACATTCCCGAGCAGATCATTTCAAGCTGCTTTTTACTGGGCAGCTTTTCCACTCAGGTATAACTTAAGCTCATTGGTTTAATGCAGCTCTTGGAAGACAACTGGCTTACCTTCTGCCAGACCTGAGCCTCTGCAGAGTGAGCTCTCCATCAGCTGCAGCAGGTGGAATTAGCATGACGAACTGTTTCCGAGGTGACAGTGTAGGTTTTTGTCTTTTAGAGCCTGATAGGAAGACTGCAAAGCTTCCCATTTCCCTGCCATGCTCCTCAAGGTTTCTCTAGGCCCTGTGCCACCAGCAAATAAAGTCAGCAATTGCAGTGCAGCTCTGCAGTCAGAGCTTTTAGAGGCATTGGCCCACCATTAAGAACTCTGCAGTGTGTTTGAATTTTTCTTCTGTAATGAAAGGAAATGTAAGAGTCACGTTTAGCTGACTTGAAAGTAGTAGATGAAAATGGGCTCAGTTTTTCAAAAACTATAATTGTGACATTCTGCATGGAAAGCTCCACTTGCAAAGATGAATGTTTCATTAATTTTTAAGGATGCAAAATTGTACTGGAACATTAACTAGAGCATTTGCTGTCTAGCCAATGCACTAATACCATGCAACAGCCGTATTATTTTACTCTGTTAAAATAGTAATCAAAAAAGTAGCTAGGCTTTAAATGGTGAAACATCAAAGTGCAGTTTTATTCTTATGAGTGATTACTTAGCAGAAATTACTAGTTTTCTCACTGAAAAATTACTATGAATGCTCCCTCAACAAAACCTTGAATAATGTAAATCTCAATCTAAAATGCTGCCTAAAAGAGATGGGATAAATTCTATTATTCATAAACAGTGTTCTGTCTCTGGAATTTAATTATCTCTAAACCTCATTTTTCTCTATTATTGCTCAATACCCTGTTAGCAGACAAACAACACCTGGTGGCTAGATCTGACCACTGTATTAATGCAGTGATGTTTCCTCCCTTTCTTTAAAACAAGTTTCTCAGGTAATGTTGGAAAAAACCAGAGGAAAGAGAGCTGATTTTCTTCCTCTTTACTTGAGGTCTTGTGTAGTCATCCATATTAGTCCAAAAAGAGCACTAAACTGTCTGACCCAAGGGAAATGATTATATAAGACAGGAAGCAGTCAAAAATGAGTAGTTTTTGTAAAGGTGGCATGGAGCTTGTTATTTTCAAAAGTTTGCTGAGCATGTCTGGTTTCACTGACAACAATTTTCCTAAATTTTGCCTGTGGTTTTCAGTTTTTCAGTTAATGTCTGTCCTCCCCTGGCCCAGCATAACCATTTTGGATGCATGTATCCAAACAGGGAAAGGCAAAGGCACTTGGCAAACAGATTAATCCCAAAAGAATCCAGAATGCAGACTACTATTAAAATATTCAGGAGAAATGGTCACTGAAGAATCTTAGGGAAGGATTTATACCTTTTACTTGGGAAAATTTTCTGTTAAAACAAAGCTTGCATTACATTTATTTTGGTATTCAGTTCCTTTCTAGAGTCTTAAAAATGAAGAACCACACATGATTTCCATAAGGACACTTAGAATAGGATGGAAATAGCACATTCTTAAAATGTATATTTTATATGCTGAATGCCAGTGTAAAAGGCACTTTGAGTTTATGTTCTACACTGCTGAGACCAACTTAACAGTTAATTTATTCTGTTAAGCATAGTGATCCCAAGAACATTAAGGCAAGCATTAAAAAAACCAAAAACCCAACAATAAAGCAACCTAAAACATCACAGAATTGATGCATTTTGTCTCCAGGTTTGGAGAATCCAGGTGTGAGGTAATGCACACTGTAATCATAGTGTGAAAGTTAGAAATATCTCTGGGAAAGACCAGAGAAGGATGTTCTTTGTATGTGCCAAGGTACAGTGTCTAAGTGTTGTACAAAACTATTTCAAGAATGTTTTGTAAATCAGGAAATATCACAAAAGTGACACCATCTACTCTGCCATCTGGGTGAATTTGTTTTCAACCAATGTACAGCATCCTCAGCACTGCGTAAAATATCTGTTGTTCCCTTAGTACACTCGATTTGTTTAGTTGTGCCATTATTTGTTAGCCTCTTTTGTACTTATTGGCGGGTAGAAATCAATATTTATTAGACCTTCATAAAGCTAGATTTTTAATTTTGTTTATCCTTCCTGCAACTACAAGAACGCAGCCTGTGTAGGAGGAGAGAGTACAGCTGCACTGCAGGAAGATACAAAATGCACTTAAGAAGGGTATAATACTACTTCATCCAAATCTACTCATATTTTCCTGCCTTCCTATTACTTTTTGCATTTTAAATATATGTTATCCCTTTTCCAGAAGAACATTCTGGTGGTATTCTGAAATCCTCTCTTATTGAAATAGAAGCCTTGGAAGAAATCTTTGTTGTTGAAACATATTTTCTGGTTGGCTTATGATGTTATAAAAATTTTCTGACCTCTAGTATGAGCATCGCAAATTCTCCAAAATAGATTCTGCCACTGAAAAGTTGCTAAGCAACTAATCCCGTCTGATCTATTGATGCTCAAATAAATGAAACAGACATATCAAAGAGAGTTTATAAACCTAATGAGTTGTAAAAAACAAACAAACCTAAACCCATAAACAAATAGATATATAGTGTATTTAATAGCAAAATAAATAACTGAAGGAAACAAACAAACAAAAAAACCAAACCCTGCCAAAACCCCCCAGCCCACAAGAAGTATTTGAAGACATTTCGAGCAAAAGCAAAAAACAGTCAACATTGTCACTTCACAGGTCCAGATTAGCCGCCACGTCTGTCTGCTCTTTGGCATCCTTAATGGTTACTTAATGTCCTTTCTGCTGGGTACTTTTCCTTGCATGATATAATAACTGTTACTTAGAAAGTTAAAAATAAGCTCTTATTAATCTTTCAGATGAGCTGTGATGATTTTTTCTTTTTTTAAAATTTACTTCTAGAGTCAGGGGAAAGCTTCTCTGTGCTTCCATACTCTGTATCCTACTATACCTCCCACTACCCTGTTGTTGCAGGCTGGCCTTCAGAGCTAGGCAGTTAAATCCAGAAGAAGGAAGAGATGCAGCTTCTTACTGAGACCCAGAGGAGGTGCCATTGAGCTGGGGCAGCCCTGTAGATACCCATCATCTTTGCAGGCAAATAGCTTTTCCTGTTGAGGCAAACAACGCACATTTTTTGTCCACTTGGGTGACTGTAAGGGTTTCTTTTTCTATCTTACTTTGCCTCCTGCAGGTTCATATTGTTGGATGGATAAAACTTCTGGCTTTTGTTTCTAGGCCAGGGCCCTGATAGCTTCAGCTGTAGCCATAGTTTGCTCCCCTAATTACCTGTGCCTGTGATTTTGAGTCTCAAATTTCTGCTGTTTATAGTAACTGCTATAAGATTATCCCTATCACTATAATCCCTTGGAAGCTTTCACCTCTACAACACATTGTGGTTTCTTCCCTTCCATGTTCAGGACTCCAGTGCAAGATAATTGTCACAAAATTTATTGCCTGTTCTTACGGAAAAGCAAGCTTCTTTTATTATACTAAATCTTCATGCCATTTCATTTCAGTCTCTCAGGCTCTCACACTCACAAGTGCCAAGATGTCTGTGGTATGTTTGTGGTACTTGGGTCAAGCACAAGAGTGTCGGTTTAGGGAAAATTTTGTGAGGGAAACCCTAGGATAACACAGATAAGGGATTCTGTCTGAATCTTTTGGCTACTTCTTGACTGGTAACAACAGAACATATTTTGGACAGACGTTTTATATCCAAGAGGAAACATCAGCTACAAAGTGGTAATGCTTTGTCTCATTTCATATTTGCTTCACTTTTCATAAATCTTGGGTCAGGTTGCTGCCCATTGATTCTTCTCCCTTGTTTTAAATATATGAGACACATCTATAGCCCTTTCCTGCTGGTCCAAAAAAGAGGTATAAGGGATACATCGCAGCCTTTTAGCTATTCTGCTGGTGTGAGGATTGCAGGTCTTCTGCTGATGGACTGTCTGGCTTGTGGGTTCACCTGCCAGAAACAGCATTCATACCAACTCTAATTCTACAAAGTGTTACTAATTTCTGCACTGATTTATGAGCAGAGTCACAGCTCTTTGCTTACAGACTGTAAGCCTGGGAGGTGTCTTTGAGGTGAAATGCTGGTAAGTTGAAAACAGAAAATAAATCTTCACAGTTGTACTGTCTAGTTGTGAATTTATTTATATGCTGCAAAAGCTACATTGGAGGTCTTTAAAGTCATTACTAGAAGGACAGAAGAAAACTAAAAGTGAAAATAGTGATTTTAAGAAAAGTTAATGGAACACAAAAAACCCCAGTAGCCTCCTTTCACCATTCCCTGTAAGATGTTGGTCATTTTCAGGCCTGACTCAAAGCTAGGACTTTTCCACTGACTTGTTTGGGCCAAGCCTCTGTTTTATTTTAGTGTAAAAGCTACTTGATCTAAGGTAAAGGCCAAGACGTAAGTCAGAATTAAATAGGCACCTCAAAACACATTCTTTTCTCATTACTATTCACTTGAGAAACAACTCCTGTTCCAGCCTTGTTAAGTTGTTTGACAGAGAAATCAGTCACTCCTCAGAAATAAAGGAATGGAAATGAGTTATTTCTATTTTCTCCTGGTGTTTATGCAAGTTTCCCCTTAAGCACTTACCAGAATGAAAGCTTTTCATCTAACACTTTAATTCTGTACACCTTTTCCCTGGGACCAAGAAAATAAAATAATAGCGGCACTTAATGAAAGGGAAAAAGTAATCACTGGAGAGGAAACACTCCAGGAGCAGGTAACTCTCACAACTCATTGAATACAGTTAGCATAATTATTAGACCTTTTTAATGACTATCCTTGCATGTGAATGCTATTCATGGCAATTCCAGGTGCTCATCTGGAAAGAGTTTCTCTCATAGTACAGGGAGCAAGAATAGGGATTTGCAAAGTGTATTTTTTAAACAGGATTTCTCTCAGCATGCCAGATTTTACCGTTTTAAGGAGCTCTTGGGAGTGAAGAGCTGGGATGAAACTCAGATATGTATGAAATTCTTATTCTTTGCAGATGCTATGTTTTGCAGTATCTTAAAGAAACTTTTTAGTCAGTCAGGTATTTCACTTACCAAACAAGTGTCACACTGGTTTCTCCTCTGGTGCTGACCTCTCTGGGCTATTAATCAGTTTGCCACTACTTTGGGAAAGGACATGTCACTTTTCATTTTCCTTGCAAAAGTCCTCATCCCTCTGACACCTCCAGACTTGATTTCACAAAATATTGTTTGAAGACTGGAGAGAAAAGAGTCCCTGTTGGTGCAACATCTATGTGAGGCTCTGCAGAGAGCAGAAACACATAATGGGGTTACTAGGGGGCATTCTTACAGCCTCTCTCTCATGTTATGCCTGCAAAACTGTCATCACACTTCTTACCAGCAGTGATCATGAAGATTGTTCTTTCTGCACTGGAGAGATCATAGCCTGTTTGAAAAGCAATCTGTTGAAGCCAAATGAGTTGAAGATGTATGCCAACATACTTTTGCTTTTTTCTCCCTTTGTCTAGCTCTTGCTTCCTCTCATTTCATGATATCCACTGCACAGGTGTTAAATATTTTCTTGGTGCCTTTCAGACTCATTTATTTGCCTTCATCTAGAAGAAGGTCCTCAGTCTGCCCCTGCAGTAAGTAAACACATTATCCTTTCTGCCTTCTTTCACCTTTATAAGCTTCCCCTTTACACAAATCTGCACCCTAGTAGGTTTTTATTTCCTGAAGCCTCACAAATGACAGCAAATGACAGATCAGCAAAACTTGTTTGAAGAAAATTTACCAAGGCAAGCAAATTTTTGTTGAGTCCTAATTCATGGTTCTGTGGCAAGCAGAAGACATTTGGTCAGTAGTGCTGCTGGTGCAGGACGGTGAGGAGCCAATGTAATTTTCATCTCTCTCAACAATGGTTGTCAGAAGCATGTGGGGGAGGGACTGCACATGTGCCACTTGCAGGAGGCAACTAGTGGAAGATGAGAGAAAGCCTTGTCTCTGGTGAGACTTTGCTGGGCAACCATTTCATGTCTCACATGGGACAGGCAGTCGGCAGGGGAACACCAAAGCCACTGTACCCTCCAGAGAGTTCTCCAGTTGAATGGCGAAAGGTCTCCACCAGTGGACTGAAGTGGAACGTTGGGCTGGGCCAGTGGTCTCCTGTCAGCAGACAAGACTTTGGGAGGAGACAGTGGGCATAAAAGTAACAGCGTCACAAGCTCTTTTGGCCAGGGTTTTTTAAGTGGGGCTTTTTGAGTCAGGGCTGTTGGGTCGGGGCCTTTGGGGTCTTGTGCTTTTGTTTGGCTCTAGCCAGCTGGGCTTTTGGCCTTGTTTTTTGGGGTCTGGTCTTTTGGTCTTCTTGCGTCTTGCCCTGGCTATAGCCTGGATTTTGTCCTTTTTGCCCTGGCTCCAGCCTGCCTTTTGGCTCTTCTACCCTCGCTGGCCCTTGGTCTCCCTCATGTACTCACCCACCCTCTCACTGGACATTTGGCAGGACACTGGTTGACTTCCGAGCCTGGTGTGTAGCTTCTGTCCTGCCCTACCCCTGCCTATCCTGCCTCCCTGTGCTCCCGCCTGATGCCCTACCTGCTTTGTCTCTGTGTTCCTGCCTGCCTCTAACCTTGCTTTTCCCATCCACCCCACTGCCGTGATCACTACTGTGACCCTGTCCAGGATTCTAGACCTCCTGCCTGAGCACCCACTCACCTTGTGTCCAGCTGCCCGTTGCCACGGGAGCTGTGCCTATGGAGCTGTGCCTCTCCCATAACTGCACAGGCTGCCCAGCAAGCAGTGTGCACATACCCCCTGCCACTTGGATGTTGATGGCACTCCCTGACCCTCTGGTGGTAACACCTGCTTTTTCTCTCTGTTTCCTCTCTCTCTCCCCCCCATCCTTTTTTTCATTGTCCTTCCTCCTTTTCTGTATTTTCTAGTCCTTTTTAGTAGGACACTTTTTGTTACCAGTAAATGGTTCTCAGATACAATACTGTGTCGTTTGGCTTAATTTTGTCCTAGACCATCTGTTTTAAAAGAACTCCTTACAGTTCCCCATAGTGGAACGTGGTGAGGACTAATGAGTAATTATGTTTCTTGACTAAGAGTCCTGTATTTGGTTTCTCTCCACTAGGTAGCAATTGTGCTCAATACTCAACTTTTGCTTGAAAGCTTAATATTAGAAATTACCCAGAGACTGGGTAAAAAGTGTCTGCTTTCCTTTGTTGCATGCTCTGTATGTGGACTGTTACTGTGTGATAACTTCTGGTTTACAAAAGCTAACTTTAGTCTTCAGGAAAAGCATGTTTTGAATTTTAATTTCTCCTGTCAGGGTAAAACTTCTCTTAGGAAATTTTGATCTATCTTTCAATGCAAATAGTTTAGAGTAGTCTTGTCTTGGCAGTAGAGTATACTCTCACAAACCCCAATGTGATTTTTTCCTTATGCAAAGCCCCATTCCTGCTGCTTTCTTCTAAGACAACAGCGAGTGTTGTGAGACAGTGGGGCAGGAGATTTCACTAAGTTTGCTGCTGCATTTTCAGCATCAGACCTTGTGTAGACCAGTTAATTCCCACAGTCTGTTTTTATGTTTGCCCAGAGCTCTCACAATACCCAGCTATGGGGAGTAACAGAGCTTGTTTTATACCTATTATAACCCAAAGGTCCACATGAAAAAGAGAGTAAAAAGTATGCAGCCCACAAAAAGCATCACATTTGAGATAATCAGAAGCTTCTCCAGAGCTATACCGAATATGGGATATGGACATTTTCTAAGTGAGGCTGACATCCAAACCTTGACTTTTTCTGGAGATAAATCAATCCATCCATCTACCCATGTACCATAGTGCAGCTGGATACCAGAACCGTACCTCTGTGTGAACCCAGTGCTCCTGAGTCACTAATTTGAGGATAACCCTGGAGCTACCCAACTAGTTGTCATCAAAAGGAAGACAATGGACTGGCTGCAGATGATGGAGCTGCTTGCAACCACGTGAGATGCTCAGCTTCTGGGTACCTTCACAATTAGATATTCAACACAGGATGTAGGAATCCTCCTGGTGTAAACTTCTTCTGTCCAATTCATATGCTTAAAAGTACCACTCAGTATCCTGGTGGGACAATTTGACCTTTCTTTGCAAAGGTGGTTCTGGTTGCAGAACTAGTCAAATAATACATAACTAAAACACTTGTAAGCAGGCATTTAAAGCTATTCGTGCAGAGGAAGTCATGCAGTGCAGCCTTTTGTACATTATTAAGCTAGTTTGTGTTTAGTTTATAAAATACATAGTGATGGATTATGCTTGTGCTTGAGTGGTCACATAGAAGTGTAGCCAGCTGGGCTATACAGACTAAGAAGGGCAGATATGAGTGATCTCACTTGACCCAGCTCAAGGTGCTACTGCAAGGGCTCTTGTAGCAGAGACAGCCCTCACTATCCAGAAAACAAGCTGCCACCTTATTTGAAAGATTTGATTTCTGGTGTGAACATTACCACTTGCCAAGATCTCAATAAATTTGTTTTCCTCTTCAACTGGCTATGTGTGAGCATCTGTGCAACAGCCCTTAGGTCTGAGTCTTCATTTTTTTCACCTTAACCTGGTACTGATCACTTCAGACATCATTGCTCTCCTGATACAACAATGTGACCGCAGACTCAAAGCTGTCATGGTTCACAAAAAAAATTACAAGGATCCTGTTCTAGAGCACTGGCTTCTCTGCCTGTCCTGGCCCCCCTGTCCTGGCCTTTTTAACCAAAAATTTCTGTAGAGTTTGTGTTGGAGGAGGAAAAGTCATTAGCTTTCTCAATGAATGAAGGTAATTTAATAAGAAATGAGGAGAGGAAGAGTTGGGTTAAATTCTGCAGCCATTTTGCTGTTACAGTTAGGCACCCTGTAATGAGCTTCAGTATTTACAAGGACCCCTGTTGTTGATGAAAACTGCCAGAAAACAGAATTTTCACCCATTCACAATCTCTCCAAACCAGTGTCTTCTTCTCCAGAGGGTCTGAGTACTTCCAGCTGAGATTTGACAGTGAGACAACTGGCTGAAGAACCCACTGTGCAAGTAGGGGCTGATCTGAGATCGAGTGAAATAGCAGCAGTCTTGCCATGCACACAACATCTTCAAATGGTGCATTTCACTTCTGAAAACATTTCTTGGTGCTTCCAAAAGAGTTGGAAGAGGGTGACAAAGGATCGCAGAGCTTTAAAAAGAGAGCAAAATGTCTTTCATACCTGCTAATATGTCTTAACCTAAACTGTATCTCAGAAACAAAAAAAATTAGCTTTTTACAGGGTGTAGCCAGTTGCTTGCCAGGTTGCTTATATTTTATTTAAAAATATAACCCTACACATGAGACACAGTGGTTCTGAGAGCATGCTGGTATGGGCATAAATCTCCATTTATTCACAAAAGTCACACAAGCAGCTCCACTGACTAACAGGAACATTTACAAAATTTCTTAGCCAATCTCACCTCTGAGCTTGGGTGAGGTGTTTAATCACCCTGGTGTCATTATGAAGTGTTTTCAGATTATCTGTGAGGTACCTGAAGAGCTTCATGAATATGTCCTAAGAGTTAGGTATGTTTATGTCTAATCAATGACAAGTAGTAGCTTTATTTTAAATAGTGGATTTCTGTTGATTTAAAAAATGAGTTCACTTCACTCTTGGTGATAAAAGAACATGATTAGAGGGTTCCAAAGCCAAACACTTAACCAGTACAGAGTGTCAGAATTATGTCTCCAATCTCATTTCAGCTGCCACTTTATATCTTCTGATACTGTAATTACGCGTACACTTGTTTTTCTTCAAAGTGACCCATGACCGGTTGATGCTTGGTTACATGAGCAGTTATTTGACATTTATTTTATCTTCCTTCTTTATCATACACACTTCAAATTCTACTGTGAAGATAGAATAATTAATTTCTTCACAGGCTTTTGAAAGGTGTCTATCAATGTGTCACTCCTTCTGGGTGCTTTAAATATAAAACTTCATATATATCTGTGAATTAAAAGGAGTATTTGAACCTATTTCACTGATGGAAAGATGATTTTAACAGTAACTAGAAAAACACTTGTGGTAAAATTTTTGGTATTACAAAGTGGTTCACTGTCATATGCCACAGGAAGATGTCAAAGACCAGTTCTCATTGCCTTCAGTTGCAGCACTGAGAGCTCAGGTGTTCTACATTCCCCTATGCTCAGTGGCACTTGAAAAAATGTGTCATATGCTTAGAGATTTGTAAAGTATTGAGGCAACTTGTCTTGTTTTGCACAGGAACTCTGAGGTCGATACCAGAGCTGAAATGCAACTCTTCAGGGCAGTGTTTAAGAGTGTAAATGAAGAAACCTCCCTGTTACACCTGCACAGTATGTGTCTATCAGCCAGGCAGCTCAGCACACTGTGGGACCCAACTAAATCTTTGCAGCTGAACTTGTTATAGCTTTGATTTCTGCACACTCAGTTCTTCCATCTCTTCAAACAAGTTGCTGTTCCTGTATTCCTCTATTTTGGCCCTTCCCCATTCCCAGGCGCTGTCGAAATTGTGTCCTGAAACAAAAAAATTCAACAAATTAAAGTACAAAAGATGACTTTACTGTGACCAAATTCCTTGAAAAAAGTGGATTCCTCCTCTTACATCAGGTTGGTAACAGCAAAGCAGCCTAGATCATACCCACTTGCATATGATAACAATTTTGTTTTGTATCATATATTAGCATTACAGCAAACATATGGACATGTATTGAGCTAAAATGAATCGTTTTCTATAGCTTTGAGGTTCATCTTTCTTAACTAAACTCAAGGTCTTAATGCTAGTATTCCTGGAATGATTTAATCTCTCAAGATCACCGGTTGAATATTTTTTGTGATGTGGTGTATACTTTTATGATGATACCTGGTTTCTCCCACTGCTTTTATCCTTTTTTTCCCCTTTTTTGTGAACACTGTTTTGACCATCTAGACATATTGTTGTCAGGAATGTTAATAGTAATGACAACAACAATAATTGTCATCATCCATTAGGAAAATTGGTGCCACAGGTAAGTCAATGACTTCCTTGAGCAGCTTACTCCAATTCTTGATATACCTTTCAATGAAGAAGTTTTTCCTATATTCAGTATAAACCTCATGCCTTCATTCTTTCACTCTTTACTTGAGCCTCTATCTGGCTTATGTTGTGGGTATGACAGTGAACTAGATGGACTTTTGTTCTGGGTTTTTAAGGCAATTCTTGCATCATAGGTTTATAAGCTTATGCTAAAATATTTGCTATCTAGGTAAAAAATTCATGCTTCTCTCATTTTCATCTGGTGCAAACAGAGATGCTGTTTAAATATGAATTCTTCTTTCTGCTGGGTAGACATCACTAGCTTCTAGCTAGATCTGGTGAACAGCTTCCCTTTCCATGATTCAGTCTTCTGCTAACTATGCCATATGGTTATCCACCTTATAGTGAACTCTAGCAGCTAAAGAAGTATTTCTCTTCTTTGACAAAAGAGTTAATGCATGTGTCTAATTACATTTCATAATATATTTTCATGAGACTTTCCCCAAGCAGAAACAAAATACTTGTCATGGCTGATAGATTAGATGTGTTCCCTGGCTAGCTATTAAAGTTGTTGGTACTTATTCTGCTTCATCTGCACTATTTTCAGTATGTAAGTCCTGACTAAAATTTATGTTCTTGAATTTCTCATTAAATACAATGCTTGAAAAGAGCAGCAGAAGATATATGTACATCTGGCCAGAAATATTGCCATATAAAAATACCAGAAATTGTCTGGACAGAGCAGTAATCCTTTGGAAAGTCAATAACAACAGTAATATTAGCAATTTTGAAAGTAATAATAATAGTAACAGATTTTGATACTAGTAATACTAGTGATAGCAATAGTAGCAGCCAGAATCACAGGCATAGTTTTTTCTAGGATAGCAGACAGACTTACCAGAGTTTTAGTTTTGATTCTTTCCTCTCTTAGGTGTTATATGGATCTTCATTTGGCCTTGTTAGACTGTGGCTAACAAGGATTTTACTATTGACTTCAGTGGAGGAAAAGATTCCCTCTTGATCTTTTCAGTCCAAATTTTCCATTGCATTTCTCTGCTCTACAAGGCTGAGACCCTATTTCAAAGATAGAATAGGAGCTCAGATCCCTTTAAAAGCTTGAAAATGTGCCAGAGTTCCTAGGCTATTTATGCCTGTTTGCTTAGGCTGTGGATTAGTTAGGGTAAAATAAAATAATTATTTTAATTCAGAGGATTGTGTCAGTTATTTGTTCAGGAGACTCGTGTGAATGCACATTTTTCTTCTATTACTTACTGGAATTTTCATCTCTAGGTTGTAGCTATCTGTGAGACTGCTGTGATGAGAGCTAAACTCTGTGTTCTTAGAAGCGTTCAAAGCAACTACTTCCCTGCAGCATCAAAGCACTGGGAATCAGCATGCTAGCAACTAATGTGTTGAGGAGTTGCACAGTTTCTAGTACCTTCAGTGTGTTTTTTTCATAGGACCCCAGACACTAAGACAGTTGGATATAATTTCATCATTGCCTTGCTTCAACATAAGCTAATTAGGAAGCTCATTATTTATTTGGCACAAATTTAGCATAACAAATCAATTTAACAGGGCACAAGAGACAAAGTAATTTAAAATGAAAGTCAGAATCAAGATGAAATAGCAAGATGGAATATTTTAATTTCTAATAATGCACTAACATCCTAATGGCTCTGTGGGTCTCAGTGGTGTTTCTGATACAGACAGGTCAGCACCAACCACCCAGAGAAGAGCAGGGTTCACTGATCAGTGTCCTGGGTTTTCTCTTCCAGGTGACACCACCTCCCCTCCAGTCATTTCCATCCAATGCCCACCCAACAAGATAGATAATCTGAAAGAGGGAAAGTCTCTGACAAAATAGAATCAAATAGCTGGAAACTATAATCAATGAAAATATTTTGGTGAGTTACCCAATGACAGGAGTTCCAGTGATCCCTATTTAAGCTGGGTTGGAAACAGATTTGTTGGGCTGATGAGGAACCCTGACAACTTAGAAACCATCCCTAGGACTAGTTTTTCCATGATTATCAACATTTTATTTTAAACTTAGGAAGTGATGAGATTTCAAAATTTTTTTTTTACTTTTTTATGGCTTTACATTGTGACAACACAGAACCTCTTTCTCATCAGAAAATCTTTCTGTTTATGGTAAACAGAAGATAAGGTGTTCAGAGCTCCTTTGGGAACAGGCGGGAATGCCTGTGGCCAATCAGCCCCGGGGGGCAGAGGGCTGTGGCCAATCCCAGTAAGCATTTATTTTGTGTATAGAAGCTGCATTTAAATAAATAACCCCTTTTCTCAGCAATCTCTCTCGTGTGCCTTTTGTTTCGACATCGGTTCAACAGCGACATTACATAACCTTAAAAATAATTACCAAGATTAGTGTAGAGAAAAATGCTCAGCTAGTGTGAATATCTTTGAAGTCAATATAATTATATTCATTTTAACTGTGGACAATCGAGCTCCATCTATTTTTGAAGTTTCACATAACTTCTGTCTGCCATGGACCTAACTGTTCTCACATGGTTTCTGAGATTTAGGGACAGTGCATTTTCCAACCAGTGTGGAACCTGGAAGGTTTCCTTGTCTGTTCAAAATATGTAGGAGTTGTAAACATTTACACTCTCCAGCATGGTCCTTCTCACTTTCCCAATAGTTTTGATTCATCAGAAAAGAGACAATGAGACTTGTTTGAGTGATGTTGCACATGAAGGACATAAGAATACATAAGACTTATGTATTCTGTGCTGAAATCCTGCACAATTACATATGTTTTTCTGGTATCTGTCTGAACAGCTGAAGATTTTTGTGCTCTCTGGAGATAAATTTGTCTGACGCTTTTTTACTCCTACTTACCTCATCAAGTCCTCACACTAAACCCTGGGCCAGAGCCAGAGCTGGTACAAAAACAGAACAGAGGATCTACACAGACTTACACCATGGGGAGAGGACTGGGGAGAGGTGAAATAGTGGAAGGGATCATGAGAAATGCTTACTGCTCCGTGCTGTAGTGTGATGGTGGTCTTTTGCACCATTCATCCAGAGATGGAGACATATCCACTCCTGCAGATTTCATGTGCTTAAGCCAGTGAGGAACAGTGCAAGACTTGCTTGTCTCTCTTGCTAGAAAACTCTGATCTCAGAGTCAGAAGTTCCTGGTTTCTAAGGCTGCCCAGAAATGTGACATATTGTATGTGTGATGAATAAAATTAAATTGATACAAATTCTTTGACATTCACAGTAGTTTATATTTCACAAGTGGCAGAAATGTGCTGAGAAGTCATATTCTTACTCAAACATGGGAAATTCTTGCTGCAATTCAGTAAGAATATAAAAATACACTGTGCAGAATGAGTTTGAGCTGGGATCTTGGGTATTCAGGTACTTATGGTGCAGGATTTGAAGCAGATGCCTTTCTCTAGTCTGTTTAGAAGTGTGGAGGGTGAGAAAGGTCTTCAAGCAATCTTTGCAAATGCAGAAATCTGTTCCTGGCCAGCTTTTCTCCACAGTTTAAGCAGCTTTTTGACTGCTTTAGGTTATAGATTTTTCCATAGTATAAGGAAGCAGAAAGGCATGGCATACTTACTACCTTCCTTTTTCCGAAAGAGAAAAGAGAGGACTTTTTTTGCAAGTTGTATGTATTTGGATGATGATTTCTAAGAAACAGTTTTACCAGTTTCTTCCTTTTTTTCTTTTTTTCTTTCTTTTTTTATTTTTTTGTAATACTTTTTTGTTACAGATTGGAGAGAAATGACCTCAAGATAGGTGAGAAAAAGTTCCATAAAATGGAAAAATGCAGCTATTTTACCCCATTGCTCGTTCCTCTGACAATATCTCTGCTTTGTGATAGTACACACTCATTCCTCACTGGAGAGTACTTACACTGATTTATAAAAAGGTACATAAAGGGCAAAAGACATTTTCAGATACAATAGTAAGCTGTAAATGACACAGCAATTTCACCTCCATCTCTACATTACCTTTCATGTTTGTGCATTTAAAGAGAAAAGGAGGGTCTGGAGACTGCTGGCGCACACAGTTAAGAGGCTTGTAATTCCTTACTCTGTTGCTGATCTGTCCACAAAACTGAAAGATTGTAATTGGTATTGGGCAACCAAGGAAGGATCCACTTCTACAGCAGAGGTGGGAAATAGTCATGATCTCAGGTGAGGGGGTTTTGGTTAAAGAGAAGAATAACATTCAAACATCATCAAAGCCTGTAGATGGAAGTCTTAAATAAGCTGCAGATCTTTGCCTCCGTGTATGTGTGTGTGTTTTTCAGTAACACTGAAAGGAAAGGGATGTGACTTGCTTTCCACACTAAACCATCCTGTTACCTCTGCTCTGTGAGGATCACCTCCTGTAGCAGTTTATGCAGTGGCTTGTTTAACAGTATCAATTATTTTGAACAAAAGAATATTCTTGCTACATCAGAGTAAATGCACAGACATGTCACAGAGTTAGTGTGGCCACACCTGTCCAAACTTGGAAAAATGAGTAGAAGAGCTGTATCTGTACCAAGTTATCCATCTGAGACAATTTCACCTTCTTTGACATGGCCTCTTAAGGAAGCATAATCCTTACTCTGCTCAGAAACACAGAGCATTTTCAAGTGTTCACACTGGTCTGGGGCAAGCTGGTGTTTGATGAGCGCTTGATCACTTTTAACCCTGATGCTGCATCAGCAGGCATTGTTCCTACTCACTGAAATGCCTCATTTTGAATTGAGAGTTTCAAATGATGCAGTTTTTTGGATCAGAGATGTACATTTTGGGAGAGGGAGGGAGGGAGGGAGGGAGGAAGGGAGGAAGGAAGGAAGGAAGGCAGGAAGG
>VZTJ01003332.1:198038-229866 GCA_013397795.1 Orthonyx spaldingii
GGAAGGAAGGAAGGAAGGAAGGAAGGAAGGAAGGAAGGAAGGAAGGAAGGAAGGAAGGAAGGAAGGAAATTTGCAGATTTCAGGAATGAAGAAACTGCCAGCAGAGAGTAATAGCCACAGCCAAGATATTGCAGGGAAGTCACATGATTAGTCTGTAAAATAAGGGTCACTCTGCATTACTTGTTTCCTAGGATTGCTAGCTTGGTGTTTTCTCAGCCCAAGAATACCTTTTGCCACAGTTTTGAGTAATTTTGAGTGGACCCATGTACTGATAGCAGGAGTACATCCAGGCACACACCCAGCACTTTTGGTAATATGATCTACTTTCTTGCCTGACTCTTGTGGTAATGCACTGAATCCTACCTCTAACCGTACAGGTTTCCTTCTGAGATATATTTAGGTAGAGTGACTTGCTAGTCAAGATTTCACTGCAGATACATACACAGATACATGCAGATACATACATGAAATTTATCTGAAAAGGTCCAAAGTGTTCGTGTTTGCTTCTAAGTAAAACAAAGAAGGTAAAAGTGGTGTTTCTTCTGGATTAATCTACCAAAAATATACAGGCACTTGAATGAGCAAATAACCTTTTGATGTATGAAGACTATTCTCAGTGACCTAAATCAGAAATGATCACCATTGATCTAGATAATGTAAGGCCGCACAGAAACATAAACTTCCAAAGAGAGTTTTCATTTTTTTCTTGGTTGAATTCTGTGGCAAAATTGTCAGTGGGTTTTTTGAAGAGAGTTTTTGTCTAAACTACTTGCCTTTACTCTTTAAGATTCTCAGGGTCCCATTTAATATATTTATGAGTTTGTCTGAACTACCAAATCAGCAGCTTATGTAGGCTATGTAGGGGTTTATCTGAACTGCCAAATCAGCACCTGGATAAGGACATACTGTGGCTGAAATAACAAGAACTGACACACTTCCATATACTCCTTGGGGCAGAGAAACAGACTGATCAAACTGCTAAATATTTCAGCTCCCTTCCAGTAAGAATTCCTGGCAAGGCATGATATCAGGTTTTTCTGCAGATGTTCATTGGGTAAACAAATACAGAGCTGCACTCCCAATCCTGTCTTTAAGGAAATTGGCTGGGATAGTAGCCCTCCTGCAATATAAGACCATCACTCTTAATTACACAGATGCCTTGATATTCTTTTCTTTTCTAAATGCATTAGGACACTGCCAGGTCTCTGTAGCAGAAATTGGAATAAGAGATAATTTTCAATACCCTCTAAAAAAAATAGTCTGAATTTTCTTCCTTCTTGCCTTGACTTCTCTTTCTAAAACAGTGTTAATGAAGTGAAAAACAAGCTTTCTTGGAAAATTGTGTTGACTTTCAGGCAAGGAAGTTTCTACCTTATGCTGATGTCATATGAACATGAGGGAATTTAGCACTTTGAGTTCCTGAAGCTTAATGGCCAGTTATGCCAAAGGGGTGGGACACAACTCACAACTCAAATGATACCTTGACAGCATGTAGCTCAAAATTTAGGACATAAATACCTTATACTTCTGCTACCTGAAGTCCTAAATTTTTATGGTAAATTCCCCCAGAATTTAAATTATTGTTTCTGAGAATGTCTTGGTGTGCTGGTCATGTCCCTGTAAAAAAATCCAGGCAGTGTCTCTATTGGGATACACTAGAGTGTTCTTCTAGCCTGATAAAGATTTAAAGGAAACAACCACTCACTTCAAACCCAATCATTATAAGCATGAAATAATTTGCAGGACAAAAGGGTGCAGAGGGAAACACATTAAATATGGGTCCGGAGAGCTATAATGAGGCAAGAATTGTGTAGGGAAAGTCACCGGGAGAATGAAAGAGCAGTGCCAGGGTCAGCAGTGTTCCACTGCAAGGCTGGCCTCCTGGTTATGGCACTGGTTTGCTAGCTGTGAATGATTGTATGAGAATGATATATTATAAGGATCTTAGATATTTAGGTATCTCATCAGAAAAAAAAGATGGGGTTTTTTATTTTGGTGTGGTTGTTTTTGTTTTTGCTTTTTTGTGTCTTTTAAATCTTAAAAGAAATGAATGGGTTATCCGGGTGTGAATGGAGAAACAATTACCAGATGAAAATAGGAAAGAGTGATTTTATGGTTTCTTCTTTCAATACATTTATAGGCCAAGTAGAAGAGTTTTTTTAAACTCCTATCCTGGTTCATGTCTCCCCACAAGGTACCACAGTATTTTAATTTTAATAAAATTCTACTGAAGAGGAGAGAGAGGACACGGGATAGAAACCAGACTTTCTGAGTCTATTTTCTTCCATGAAGCAATCACCCACAGTACTCCTGTCAGATTTGCAGAAATACTCTGCAGTTTATGTGACTGGTTGTGAATATTATTATGCACGTTTATGAGTAGAACAAAAGAGAAACAGGATTTATGCAGAGAAGAAAGAAAATGGGAATGTTAAAAAGGTATGGTTATGCTATAGGAAACAAATGGGGGCTTAGGCACTTCCCTGTGAAAGAAGAGTGCCCATCCAGTTCACAGAACAATGGGTAATATATTAAAGAGGTTGTCAGAATATTGTGGGTGTTGTGAAATGAAACCTAAGGAGGAATGCCTATTAATATTAGGATTATTGTGGGAGGCTGCTGAAATATTTTGTGCTTGTTTGTGCTGAACATCAGAAAAATCAGTGGCTGCAATCAGAATAGATTAAGAAAAGTCCCTAAAATTGGCCTATTCATTAGAAAAGCTTGGTCACTTGGCAGCCCAGAAAGAAATTTCAGAGCTGCAGCAACATAGAAAAAGGTGGTGACCAAAAAGGAAAGGACAATATTGTAAGAACAAATGAAAGGATTTAAAATACTGTAGAAATTCAAAGGAATAATAGCAGACCAGATAGGGGTCAGATAGTAGCAAATATGAAGTAAAGCTGAAACTCCTGAATTAGCTGATCATTATGCAAAAATCAAAAATAGCTACTGTATCTGCAGGAAGAAATGACGTGTTAGATTGGGAACCAATGGAGAATGCTGGCTTTTTGGATTATATGCATGAACAAGGAAAGAGACAGGAGTGGGAACCTGGATGGCTGTTCTATGGGAAGGTAGTGCTGACAACTGCTTTTACCACTCAGTAAAAAGAAGATCCCCAGGGGATGTGAAACACATTGCTGCAAATCTCTAGCCTTTAAAGGAGAGCACATCTGGGGATTAGAGTGTTGTGCTGTGCCATGAAAGCACCTGTAGTGAGCTCTGAAAGTGCAGCTGGGCTTGACCCTTGGAGCTGTGATCAACAGGAAAGAGCAACAACCATCCTTCAAACCATGAAGTCTGGTGATGGCAACATAAGACATGACTTTCTTCTCTGGCCTCTCATCCAGACTGAGTGAGAGCAGGGTAAATTTCCGTCACTACTGGATAAGAGCCTGGCTTGTCTCTCCCTCCAGAGCATGTCTTCATGCCCAGGTGTGATGAGAGAGAGGACTTGCAGGACTGATAGAACTCTTTTCTCCATCTTGGTGATACTATATGGTCATGTTTCAAATAATCAGGGGTTCACTGAATTGCAAGAGTTCAACTTTTTTCTCCGTGTCAGGGGTGTTCACCTGAACACAATTATAGCCACTTTTACCATCAGGGATTGGTTGGCACGTGGTGGGAGCCTATAGTCCTTCAGTTTTTTCTTCCCCATCCATGTTCCTTGCAGTAAAGAAAGCGTGGCGGTTGGAGTGGTTGGAGTGGGGGTGCCACTGCTACGAGTTGGATGGGGCATTTCCTTATGTCATTGCTGCTTCGAGTAAATTGTTGTTATCTCAATCCATGATCATTGCTTTTGGTGCCTCCAGTTCTCCTCTCCAAACTCCCCCCAGCTGCATTCCTTTCTTGTTGCTCAACTGTGATCTCACTGAAACCAGCGAAGGTCTAGTGAAGGCCAGGGTGGTGAAGAAAACTGATGAAGAAGAGGTCAGAAACTAGCCTAAAGGATTTAGATAAGTTAGTTTTCTTTCCTTTTTGATGGTGACCCTTGCAACACTCAGAAGTTTATGACATTCTTTGTTATAGAAAATGTGTATTGCGTATACTCCCTGGAATATTCACAAAAGGAGATAATTGAAAACAATATCAACAAGGATGATAGCACAGCTATCATGGATGATAGCAAGCTTTTTCTGCTGCTTGCTCCATCTGTGTCTATTACAAAATGCCAGAAGGTTTAGAAATCAGCAGTCAGAGGGATGATCTTGTCAATTAGCAGGTTTTAATATCTTGCTCAATGACCTTCTATCTTGCAGCAGCTTTATAGAAGGATTTTCTTACTGTTGGCAAATTCTGAAAAAAAAGCAGACTTGGAGAATGTTCACTAAGTCTTCATAGCTCTTCTTTTTACATGTTTCTGCATTATTTTCAGGTTTACTTGTTTAAATTTTACTTTTGGCCCAACTGCAGTAAATCCGAGGCTGGTATACCAGTTGAAATTTTCCCACTCCCTGTGGTCTCTGGATTCAGGTGATAGTGTTGTCTTTATAATCTCACTTTCATTTCCTTCTGGACCTTCTGAAACTCCTTCCACTTATTTCACTCTTTGAAACTATTTACTTTATGGTGTTTTGTGAGCTTGTATGCTATGTAGAAAGACACAGTTTGAATCCAGCTGTGTAAGCACCAGCAGCAGAAGCACTGGAAATAGTGACAAGGAAAGAGGTTTGCTAGATAGATGGCAATAGCAGATGTCTACAAATGGAGCTTAGAAATGCTAGTTTCAGAATTGTTATAAGCACTGTTGAAAAGAGAAACCGGATTTTCAAGTCACATGGAAGCAGACGTTGTTCTTTGAGAGTTCCTGTGAAGCTTTGTTCTTTCATAAATAAAAGTCAGAAAGCTCACTCTGGCTTGTGAAACCTCATCAACATATAAACCACCTCTTCTTCTGTGAAGTAGTCAAGGGAATAGAATTGCAGCACTTCTAACCTTGCCTGATTTGAAGAAAGGGAACTTTTTTCTCCTGAAAAAGTAATTATCATTCCATAAAAATAACACAGCAGTATTTTTGTTTATTTTAATGTTATGAATATTTAAAAATATTTGTTGCAGAAAAAAATCCCAACAAAATCCTAGACCTCTCATCTCTGAATATACAGTCAGTTGAGAACTAATGAGAGCTGACCTAAAGTCCTTTGTTTTGTTCAGAATAACATCCATCTGTTAATGATTAGGGTTGGCTTGCATAGGTGATGTCTAGAAATGCTATTTGTGAATTAGTATATAAACATTTTTGGTTTTTATTTCTGTTGTGTTTCATATGCTGAAGATGGCAAGGTACTGGATATCAGATTTTCTCATTCTTTATACTGGCAAAGAGTAAGACCTTCCATTGTGATAAAATAACATAATGGCACTGAAGTATCACATGGAAAGAAATGCTGAGCAGAAAACACTAACTCAGGGTTGCTGTGATTTATTGTTTTATCAGTGGGACATAATTAATCAGCAACTTAGTGAACATTGAAGATTGATATCAGAAACAAAACAGACAAACTACAATAATAAAGGCTTCTGAAACATTAAGAAACACATACAAGCTTGCAAAGACCCTTCTATAGTAAATGCCAAGAAGGTCTAACCTAACCCCACTGTGCAGTCACATGCATACACACACAGTTGCACACATACCCACCTCTGGCAACACACGCCTTTCTTTACAAGTTGTATGGGTCCCTTGAGGTGCTCACCAAAGGTGGGCTGAGGCAATTTGAGTGTAGACCTCCAGGAACACTTTTTGAAGGGATGGATTACAGGTATATAGGATTAAAACAATAGTTAAGGAACTATCACTCCCATTGCGTGCAATACTATGCTCATGAGAGACTGTTTTTAAAAACCGGATCATTACAGATCCTCCTCTACTTGGGGATGACCCCCTCCTGTGTTTGCACTGTGTATTGTATTGTGGGGGCAGACAGAGAGGGAGGCTTGACAAGGGAATGTAATGAGAAGACAAGGGGCAATGGCTTTAAACTGAAAGAGAGAAGGTTTATATGAGGTATTAGGAAAAACTTTACTGTGAAGGTGGTGAGGCACAGTAATACATTGCCCAGAGAAATTGTGGATGCCCCATCCCTAGAACTGTTCAAGGGCAGGCTGGATGGGTCTTTGAGCAACCTGGTTTAAGTGGCAAGTTTCTGCCCATGGCAGTGGACTTGGAACTAGAGGATGTTGGAGGATCCTTTCCAACCCAAATAGTTTCATGATTGTATGATCCTATGATTAGTTTAAATCCTTAAAGCAGCTCAGTTTGGTACCAAGTGAGGATGGGAGGTATCTGATTTCATTTACTAACCCCTTTTTTATGCATCTCCCACTGCACGGTCTGTGTGGGCTCACATAATTTCAGGTTTTACAACCCATGAACCCATGCTCTATGATTTTATTGAACTTTCCAAAGAAACAAAGTCAAACAAACAAAGAATTTCTTTTTCTTGGTTTTACTAACTGCTTTTTTTCATTTCAGGAGTGGAGTTCCTTCATCAAGGAAATATTGAAGCATAGTCATCTTAATTTTTTCTCATTATTTAGGAAGGCAGAACGGCGGTGTGACTGGAGAGAGGAATGAGACTGTAACCAACTTGGGTTAATAACAGGCAAGTCCTCTTCAATCTCTTTGTCTCCAATCTGCTCTTTCCTTGGTGTCCAGTCTTTTACCTACTCCACTTCTCTCTCTGGTTTGATTAACTGCCAAGAAAGCCTTAAGTGCTGGCTTTGCTTTCAGCATAGCAGCTTTAAGTGTGTGCTTGAGGCTGTCTTTTAATAAACTGTGCAAGTAACTTAGGTGGCCATGTCATATTTCTTCTGCACCACTAATGTGAACCGAGTCTTGATTTATGAGTACACCTCTAACCCCCTACTTTTTTCAGCTATGAAGATGTATTTCTTGGTTTAGTGTAAAATTTTATTCTACAATATATAAGGTTAACCTGCACTAACACTGAATTTTAGAGTGTGTAAGTAGAATTAAAAATGAAATACAGTACATCTACTTTTGTCCTATCTGAGAATCACTATTATATTTTACAAGATGACATCAGTAACAAATGATGTACAAACTATAGCATATTAATTTGAAAATGCAAATTCAGGTAGATATTCCCAGCATAAGGCAAATGAATGTGAATGGCTCTGTCATTTGTGGTACCAGCTTTATTCATCATTTGATTCTGGCATCAGTGAGCAGTGTGGTGAGCACATCTCCTTCAGGTTTGCTGCAGAGTTTCACAAAAAGTTTCACAAAGGCTTTCAAATGAAAAACATTCAGACAGGTAATGGGACTAAATATTAGGTTTTGACAGAACTAAGATACTCAAATGTTTTCTAGATATCAGCCACATTAAATGATGACTAGGCTAAATCAGCTTAAGGTCTGTGTTTGCAAAGCTTTTTTTAATTTTGTGACTATAAAAAGTTATGTGTCCATTGGAGTTTGTAGACAGATGAAATTAGACAACTTCATGTCGCTGTCCTCTTTTTGAGAGAGGTGCAGGATGCCTGGCTTTCTGGGGGTTCCTGCCCGCACCACGCCTGGACTCGGCTAAGCTCCTCTAGACCTGCAGCTAGCAGCTACAGAGTCCAGGGCAAAGTGGCAATCCATAGCAGGTAGCTGGCTACAGACCCTTTTGGCTTCGGGACTCAAGGCAGAGCAAACACCTTCCAGGACAAAGCGGCAGCTGACTAACTTCTCTAATAAAACAGCGATGAAAGAGGCAGGAAGGTTCTTTAGCTGAGAGATTCCACGTGGGAGCTTTATTTTCAAAGTCCATCTGTGAAGGGGGCTCAGGCTGAAGACAAACTAGGGACAGAGAACCGGGGTTTTATATGGGGGCGGGGAAAGGTTCTGGGGGCAGGGCATAGGTAGGACTGGGGTTAGGGGGCCAATGGGGAAATGGCAGAGGAGGTTTCTTCTAGGTGAAGGCAGGGAGAACCCAAAATACATCAACATAGTAGAATGAAGCATCCTAGAAGGAAGTTATTTCTTCCCATAATTTGGGATTATCTCAGGGGTTCTCCCACCCCGTGGGGTCTCCGGGGCCCTTGCTACGTGGGTCTAACAGTCCCCATAACTTCATATTATGGTTTGTCTGTCACAGAGCATATAAGCAGATCTAGCAAGGCCTAGATAAATTTCAGGTCAAATTCATCTTGAATTTTATGTTTTTCTCAAACAATTTGAGTCACACTTCATAATTTAAGAAAAACCTCCAAAAGACTTGGAAAAGCACAAAAGTACTTTGATGCAAGATAACTCTATCTGGGGTTTTAACTAATACCACATAAAGAGGAAAATTTTGACACTTCTACGTAACATTGATCCACTTTGCTGAGGTCTAGTGACTGCAGTTAAATTTTGGATGCAGCAGATCAGATTTTGAGGAGATTATTAAACTCTTTGTAGGACTCAAGATAATGCTGTGCTTTAGAGAAATTACGACCATATTTTGCCAGAAATGAATGAAGCAGGAGGCAGTGAGAATTCTTCTGCATTGGTTGTACATAAAATGCATTGGCATGTCTTCTTTGTGTTATGCGGTTTTCTGGTATGGCACACTGTAAGACAGTGGTCTTGACAGAAATAGGGAAAAAGGAGTTAAACTTGTTTTTCTTTTCTAAATTCCTCCAGTAATGGCCACTGCCTCTCTTGGCTTGCAGGTTCACCCAGACACATATAACTGTTCTCTGCTTTGCTCACACTAGGAATTTGTGGCCTTGTTTGCATTAAAGATCTGTTCTTTAATATTTCCTTGAGGAGGTAATGAATGAGTGAAAAGTGTTGTAAATAAATCTGGTCAATATTTTGTGCTGTTGTTGAAAGAGTCTTTGAGGTCCACTTGTAAATGCTGCAGCTTCAGCAGTCTCTGCTGCAGCTCCTGGGTAAGTGTATGTCCCTTAATTAATATTAGTATGCTGTATCTCAGCATGTATGTTAGCTGTATGTTAGCTGTGAGGACAGAGCAGTAGCAAAAGAAGCTTGTATCTTATCAACTTAATGGCTAGTACAGACTAGTTACATGGCAGTTACTTCATATAAAGCTTTATTCTGCATTATGTTATGTGAAATTGCCATTAATTTATATGTGTTAATTCTAAATCTAAGACTAATAGCACAACCCAGCTGTTTTCTTATAGTGTATGTCTTCAGACTGTAAACAAATTGATAAGTTAATTGGTTTTGCTTTGTGGCTCCTACCATTTTGTTTGTTCTGAACTTGTATAGTATATTGGCTCTAGTTCGTAGACTGTCATTAGAAGGGATGTGGTGCACTGCACAGCTAATTATTCAGAATATCTCTGGGGATGTTCCCATGCAAGGGCTGCAGCACCGAAGGGTGGTTGTGGGTGAAAGCTGGAGACGTGAAGTTGGAAATAATCTCAGATACACCGGCTGGGTCTGTTTTAGTTTCTCCCTTCACAAGACAAGATTGTAGATATCTCTTCCCTCTCCACTGGGAAATTTAACTTCACTTACATAATTAAAAAAAGCTATGCTTACCAAGTCTGGGGTTGTAAGCACTGGTGGATTCATTTGGATCTGTATGGGAGGAAACAGGTAGGTGGCCTGAGGGGAATGCAGATCTCAGGGTATTGTTTCAAGAACTGTGCTCTGGTGCCCTAATTGATCAGTCTGTCAATTGTGCAGGACGCTGGTAGGAGAGGGAACGCAAAATACTGCTTGAGGACAAGGTGCAGGACTTAGAAACAATACACAAGCACAGAAGAGGAGAGTTAAATGATTCTGTTTTATCACTGTGATTTCTGTTTTCATCTCAGAAATGTCCCTGCTGATCTTAGTGGTATACCTAATTTTTCATCATATATTTTCCTTTCTCAATTGCTTCTTGTTAAAGATTCTAACCTGAAAGGTGAAAATACTCCCAGATTTATATGTAGTTGAGTATGGCCTTTAAAATTCTTTCACTTCTCAAGATGACATGAATTTACAACTTTCTCAAATCCTAGTGCCCCTTTTCGTCCTTCATCTGGGATTTAATGTCAAGAGATGATCTCTGTGATAGAAGAATATCGTCTGTCCCTCCTTGTGGAGGAGCTTGGTGGGAGGTGTGTGGCTGGCTCAATTCTACCAAAAGGAACAGGAGGGCATCTGTGGGAACTGTGGGCAGGGTAAATGCTGTGCTGGCAATTCAGAAAGATTTAGGGCCAGACTCCTGCAGTAAAATTTGTCTCTTCCTTGCAGGGTTCCAGTACTTTCCTACAGCAGTTATGACTACTGAAAATGACCGCAAAGCTCCTTCTCATGATGCAGTTAGAAGAGCGAAGTATATACTTGACAGAAAATAACACTTCTCTTATCTGCCTTCAAAAGCAAGGGATGGCTGTTGAAGGCAATAAAGAGTTCCAAATGAGAATGAATTGAGAGTCTCAAAAAATTATGCAGGTAACACATAAAAGAGCATGTGAACAAGGATCCCTAACTCTGTGTTGATGTAGGGTATATAACTAACTGAAGATATGAAGTTGTCTTTCATGTTACACATATGACTGAATTTTCCAGAAAAAAAGGCTACTAGAGGCTGTGATATCTGAAAGACACAAGTTAGACCAGGAATAAACTACCATGGCATATTTTAAAGAAAATCTAGCTCATAAAGTATGAAGACTGATGCCTACCCTTGCAAGCGAAGAAAAAGTGTAATCTGGAACAGGGCTTCTTTTGAGAGATCACTGCTCTTACAACAGAAGATAGTCACAAATATTCAATAACTAAATGTTTCTTTTATGATTGGGGCAGCCATTTCCCAGATAAATGCCAGTGGGGTAAATGTCAACTTACTTACGGATAAAGAAGATGTGACTCAGCTTAAATCCTGCACACAACCACAAGTGTTTTAGTATGAGGTTGACAAGCAAAGAAAGAAAACTCCTTGAAAAGTGTTTTGGTTATTTTTATGTTAGTTGCATAGCAATATTTGTTCAACAGTACCACAGCAGGACCAAAATCCCAAGTGATTGTCTCATTGGTGATGCTCTTTGCAGCCATTATCCTCGCTATCCAAAGCAAACAAGTTACTGGTCAGGCTAGCAGAGTGTTTGTTACTCACATATTTAGGTTTCCTATGAAGGAGAATCAGAACACTGCTGCAGACATATACCTGATGCCCAGGACTGTGATGCTCACCTGAGAAGTCAAGTGAACTTAAACTCCATTGAATACAGTGTCATGCAATTTGAAAAGAAATATCTGGCACAAAAATATACAGTCTAAAAGGCACACAAAGTTTGGAAGTGGAACAATGTCAATGATGGTAAGAGCTTTCTTTTCCTTTCCTGCCTTAATGTACAGGGTGTCATCAATAGAATAACTTTGTTCTTATCATTACTATTTATGGAAATCTCAGAGCAGTTCAAATAGCAGCAAAGGGTTTTTCTTGTAGGTTGTCCTTCCTAAAGTTTATGCTTGCACTCAAGTTTTGCAGACAATCTTCCCTTAATATATTCACACATCTTCAGAATCCATTCTCTTGTTTGACTTATTGAGCTCCATCCCATTTCCCTACCCTGCAAGTCATTATAAGGAGTGAGATATTTAACTCTTTTTAATAACAGTTATTTAACTCTTATTTATATTCTTCATGATTGGCAGGTCACCTTATGCTAGTACTTCCCTGAGATTATTTACCTAAAGAGATAGATAGGTACATGTTAAAAAAATTATCTGTTACTTAAATCCATTTTCTGTTTAAAATTGTTTGGTTTATTATGTGGCAGGTCTTGATGCACTAACTAAAAATTTAAGAGGTCAGAAAAACAAACCTTCATTTCTTTTTCTTTTTATTCACTATGATGAAAATATGCTTGGAGCAGACGATGTGCTAACATTTCCTATCTCCTTTATAGACAGCTTTGCCTTTTTCTGTCACCCAAAAATAATTTTAAAAAATTACAGAAAAGGTGACTGCAAACTTAGGAAGGCTTCCAAGGCTGGACACCTTGGATTTCCTTTATTTAGTTGAATAGCAGATTGTTATTTTTATTGGTATTACTGATATTATACTGGTTTTAGTGTGTGCTTTGTGTTCTACAAATAACAGATGGGAAAATAGAAAAGAAAAATGCTCCAAAAAAAGATTCCTAGACAAACAGCATGCAATCTAAGCTAAGGTATTGTCCTGAATAACTTTTTTTAAAAAGGTTAAACTTCAAATTAAAGGTTCCTTTAATATTCAACTACCTGTTTTTCAAAGTGAACCTTACTTAATGTGTCGATTTTTGTAACTATTCAAATTCAAGTAAAATCCAGTCTAGGCAGTCTGCATTGATATGATTTATTCTTTCATTTAAAAAAGAGTGAAAATTAAATTTAAAGTGAGCACCTATCTCCACCTGTTAATCTATTCATAAAAGTAATATCTACTGTATTAATATTAATTTCTTACATCCTTACTGATAAATTAATATTTTAATACTGTTCAGATTTTAGACCCTTTCATACTTTTCCCAGCTTTGTCAGTGTGGAATATTTAGCAAGTTAATATCTAAAATGGCACTACACGCATATTCAGATTAAGTACTTTAAAATTACCTGACATGAGGTGGTTTAAATAAACATGTACAGGCTAACTCTTACTTTGATTTCATAGGATTTTGTGTCATTCCAGCTCCAGAATAGTTGCTTTACAACCAAACTCAAAACCAGTACTGTTTAACTACCTAGCAGGGGTTTGGAAAACTGTCTTTCCACTTTTTTTCAGACTTTATTGTGGAGTTATTTAGTCAACTGCATTGATAAATGAATGTTTTTTAGAGTTTTCCTTGCACAAAAGACCACTGGGAAGAGACCTTCTTTTGTACAGGTTCACATGACAGGATTACTGGGTATGAAAACTATTAAAACTCATTAATGTAGGTAACAGCTAGATCTTTTATGCACATATCTTCTGGGGAAGGTTTCTGAATTTGTTTGTACACATCAGTTTAAGATACATGTTTCTGTCTACAGACAGATCAGAAAGAGTTCAAAATTTTCAGGTGAATTCACCTTGAAAATTAGAGCAATTCAGCCTAGTGCTGGAACAAACCTCTCCACTCTTAAAGAGTGTAGGAGGTTTTGCAGAAGTTGAAGCAGGATGAGGTCTGGGTCAGAAGAGGGAAACATACACAGAAATCTCTTTTTCTTCCCTTAAAATGAAGATTTTAATGTCCTTTTTTTCATTGCCAGTGTACTCTCCAGTCTGATTTTGGAAAACTTGATTTCATTTTGGTTCAGGAAAAAAACCCCAAGATACCCTGAAATTCTCTAGGGAGACTATTGCAGAAAACTCTTCTAGCCCTTTAAACACGTTATTCTGATTTATATTATAATACATAAAATACTTTAAAAAATACCCTTGAAATCAAAGGTAATTCTTAAATGAAAGTCTGTCAGTAAAATAAAGACAAAATAAACTTTTTTTGTATCTCTGGAGTTTGCCTGAAATGTTTAAAAAATTCTTGCAGAAGAAATTTGATTTTTTCCCCCTGAAATCTGGAAATTCTAGGCTGTGAGTTCAAGTCCTACTTAAATTCATGAAAATATTTACTTTCTAGGCAGAAAAATTCTTAATATTTATTATGTTTATTAACAGATTGCTTTCAAATTTCATTTTTCATAAAGAATTTCATCTATAGGGCAAAGAATCTTAGCCTGGACCCATTCTACCAACTCTGAAATCCAGGCTAGTATTCCACTGACTTTTCACTTGTATCTTTTTGTGCAATCTGCCTTCTCAGAATCACTTGCAAGTACGAGGACATGACTGAGAAAAACAGTAAGTCTGTTTTAATGTGCCAGTTTCGGCTGCTGGGTTATCTCTGTGTCATCAGGTGCTTGTTCATATTTCTCTTCGAGTGCAGGCTTTTCATTTATCAAAGCTCATTTTATTGCCTTCTATTCCTGCTGTTTTCATCTCTATGGCACCTGAATGTTTTGTTCAATTGAGTTCTACTTTTTACTGCTACCTGCAAATTTGTCCAGAGGGATAGTGTGAAACAGAGGCATGGATCATGGTATCTGAGATCTACTTGTTTGCAAGGACAATGTATTTTTGTAAAAAGTTTTACCACTAGTAAACACTCCACCATTACTTCTTGAAAGAATAATATTAAAATGTGATGAACCCAAACCTGCTGTTGCCATTCTTCTGGAAGCTGATCTGTGCAATATTGAAGATATTTTTAATTAAACAGAAGACATTTCTGCATGGTATGATTTTAAACCTAATAGATCCTTTACATGTCAGCAACAGCATCTCCATTTAAACACAGAACACCTCTTGAAGGCAATTGTTTGGTGGAGAGATTGGAGATAGAAATAGAGCACAGAAATACAGTCCATATATCTTTGGTTTTGATTTTTTCCCCCTCTAAAATCTGCATTTCATCAGAATGGAGATGCATAAAAATCCCATTAAAATTGGTTCCACTTCTTTGAAATGTGCTGTAAGGCTGAGTCTGACAAAGTTGACATTTTATATGCTCATATCATGACTTACAAAAGGTAATAAAAATAACTTCTCTTGTATAGTTACTATAAAACCTGGTATGAGATGAACATTACATTTGATACAGATATATTTACTACTATGCCACTAAAAAGAGACAAGAGCTCTATCGAATACTCCTTTTACTTTCACTTGCCTAAATTTTCAGCTGCCTTGTAGGCTGAAAATATTCTTTGCTAGTATCTTCCTTGGTGGAAAAGGTGACCTTTGAATAATTATTCAGATTAACCCAAAATTATTTTTTTCATTGAGATTTTTTCCCCAGTCAGTGAGCTGAAGAAGGATTCAGTTATTCACCAGAAGAACCTACACCCTGCCAAATTTTACCAATGAGTTTATGAAGTACAAGCTGCACAAATTCCATTCTTTTTTGTGAGCTCCCATTACAGGTCTAAAGAGATCTGCAAGCTGCTGACACCAAGATAATCCATTGCTCTCATCTTAAAAAAAGAATTGCTGTATGTGTTTTTGGACAGAACAAGTATTTCAGAAGTAGTCCTACGCTCATAACATCAATTGCTGCTACAATGGGTAGGAGGGTTTTTTTCCTCCTAAATTGCTGCTCAAGTGAAAATGTAATCAGGAATTTTTTGCATGTGATCATGCTGACTCTCTCCCCTACAGCCTAGTTTTGAGTAGTTATAGGAACCAGTAACACTCAGACAAGTACATCACCGCTGCAGTGTTGTCCAGAACAAACTGATACGGAGTCTAGATTTACCTTGTGAGATAGACATTGGGATCCAAGTTTCCGTATTGTAATAAACCCTGATGACTTAAGACTGAAATTTTCAGAGCTCAAAGAGCATTAACAGGCCTACATCCTCTGGTAAACAGGGTATCCAAAGGTAACATTTGTAAAAGTATCTCTGTAATTTAGGATGCTGAAACCTACTGATTTTAAGCTTTATTAGAAAATAAATTTGAAAGACCTGTCTCAGGTGCTGCATATAGATTTTATATTATCAATATGAAACAAAGACTTCCAAGTTTTTATTCACAACTTACTGCCTTATGGCTCTATAGCTAGATTCATTCAATTGTTGGGCAAAAGACCACAAGGAGAATGCTATGTGTTGTTAAGATCTGCCTGAGTTTTCACAGGCATTACTGTGGAGAATGCTGGCCCAGCAGGGCTCCAGCCCAATGTTGCATGATAGCCTTCTCTGGAGGAAAAAGCATTCTACAAGGATTCCATTTTCTGAGGAGACAAAACAGAGAACAAACTTTACATGTGAGAAGTTCTGACAAGTGTAAGCTTCTTGTCAGGTCTTCAATAACTTCCAGATAATGTATGCGGGAACTCTTGACTTCCTCCCTAAAGAGAAATCTGTCAGCTATTCTTATGAGTGAACGATTAAAGGGCCTCTATTTCATATTAAAAGTCTTTTTGCTAACTTCAGAAAATGCCCAGAAACCTTGCACATGTTTTCAAACACAAATGAGAGTACTGCATTCACATGAGTAATATTGTAGCTAGTTATGGTTGAAAACAATGAAAACTGAGCACAAAATACTTTAAATGTCAAGGTGACTTGAATTTCATAGTGTTCTGCCCTTTCTTAATTTTTTGAAGGTTTTACAAAGTGCTTTTTCTTCAAACCTGTTTTTATTACCAACTGCAATAAAGACTATCAAAAGAATAGAAGTTCCCTTTTCATTTTAATTTCTTTTTTTCTTTTGCCATTTTATGTATTTTAAAATCTTCTCCAATTTCCAAAGTGACAGAAATACAGAAAGTGATATGTTTCCCCTCCTTTTTTCTTAGTTTGATAATTTGTATTCATCCCAGTCACAAGATATTTCATAGCAATTTCAGACTGGCAAACAAAAATAGGAAGGAAAAATAAAATTTAACAAGAAAAAACAAAAAGCTTTTAGTCTGCATTTTTATGTTCAATTCATAAAAGGAAAGAAGGAGGAAAATACATGAAAACACCAAACTCTTGACATTTGATTTTGAATATTTTCAACACTAATGAATATGGGGAATATTAAAAGCAAAACCAAATAAAAGCCTGAAAACATTTGATGTGCTTCTTCAATCACAAAAAAGGCAGCTTTTGGTGTGGGTAAACAACTGACTGACTTGAATTCGAACACCTCCGTAATGGTAAATCAGTTCTTGAGTGGAGTATATTTTCTGCATGAATGGGAGCTGGTAGTCATACCTCTGCTTGCTTCAAGCTTTACATGGGAGGTATCAGTCTCATGCAAGGCAACATTGTCTGACTTTGGTTACTATGGAAACAGGTTGTGCATGGCTGCAACTGTAGGCACTGGATCCAACCAGGTTTTTTATCTTTATGCATTTGAGCTGTCTGAATGATCTTGTAATATGACATGTTGCGTAAAACAATGTTCTTTTTTATCAAAGAGGAGAAACACTTAGCAGATTTCAGAGTTTTAGAAATAGCTTTCCAGGAGGTACCCAGTCCTTCTGCTCTGTGGTGTTTTGAGTACGCATTATAGCTTGAATCTGATTGAGAAGAATCAAAGTTTGGTTTTGGTTCCTTTCTCCCCTCCCCCCAAATGTTGCAATTTAATTGTTGCCAGTTTACATGCAGCCAGGGCTTTTCTTAGAGAGTGGAAAAAGTCTGTGTGAATTCTCTTCGGCTTGGGAAAGATGTACTGCCAACGCCAGCAGACATGATTCACAGAGACCAGTGAAAGGAAGAGCAATACCAATGATACCTATTTATACTTTTTCTGGATTTGCCAGCCCAACTGGGTCACACACCAGCTTCCATCCAGTGGCGGTGTCAAGAAGGTGCATAGTGGTGGGGAACCTTAATGTAAAAGTGGAGTAGAGGAAGCTGATAATCACCCTTGTGTTTTAGTCAGGTTTTAAAGGCATAACTTATGCTCTAAGTGTGCTTTAATATAACAAGGCCTTTAAAAATGTTCTAAACTCTCAAAACAAACGTCCTTCTTAGTGCTTGACCTTCACCTGCAAGGTACAGCTACAGCTTCATCTGTAGATGGGTTACAGGGAAATAGCAGCTGCTTTACTGAGGCAACTTTGGGGTTTGTGTATGCCACTGGGACACTAAGAGCAATTCTTGAGAGTATGGCTTTGTCTCTTTTTATAGGAGGCCTGTATGAAACTTAGAAGATTGTCTAGTCTGGTCTAGTGGAAGGTTTCTTGCCTGTGGCAGGGGGGCTAGAACTAGGAAATCTAGAAGGTTCCTTCCAACCCAAACAATTATGTGAGTCTATGATTCTATAATTCTAAGATGGGCTTGTGTCACTATACCCTGATAGTGGCCATGGTCACCTCTAGGCTTTGGCTTGTTCACACAAGTCTGAACAGCCTAGCTGGCCATCTTGATTTGAATTGCTGACCCTTAGAGCTCAGCCATGGTCTCTGATCAATCTGTATGACAGCCTGTCTGCATGACAGCCTGCGTCATCCAAAATGAGTTTAGTCATCTGCCTACATTGCACAAACACAACGTTGACTTGATGGCTCCCTGGTCCCAGTCCTGGAGGCAAATGGAACCTCTTTGACTTTCTGGGCACATCAGAGCTGTTCAATGTCAGTCACAGCTTTCTAGAGCAGTGAATGCAAAAAAAAATATAGCGTTGATATTTTATTAACTTGCAGGATTATACTTTCAGCAACATTCCAGAAAATAGTTTATCTATGGTGTATTATCTGTTACACCCACATTTGAATTTCAATGCCCATCAGTTCATAAGCAGAAACAACTTCAGAGAAAACAGGGACGGCATTTATCATGTTGTGCTGTTTACCACTGGAAAGAAAACAGAGGAGCGTTCCTATTCTGTCATACCTATATTCTCTTTGTCACACTACAGTCTCCTGATGGATAGCTCTTCTCATTGCTTTTTTCAAGCTTTTGTCCATACACACAGGTAAAATTATTTAGCACAAAGGCTGTGCTATTGAGGGTGCCAGTTAGGTCTTTCGAGTATTTCAGGGACCAATTCTGTTTTTCTTATCCTTCATCTTATATTTTGAGCAGAAGCATGCTATTCCTGAGTGCCTATGCATTGCATAGCACAAAGTGGGTGAGGGGTTTTAGATAACTCTACCAATATAAATCCTCTCTGCTGCAATTTCCTTGTACATGATGCTGAGTGTGCTTTATTTCCGTCGAGGACACCGAGAGCTCTCACCCTGGGGGCTGGCTCCCAGTCAATGTTTAGCGTTGGTTCTTCTGATTCCCGTGTTGAACTGGTGGTCAGGTATAATCTCTGGCCCATTTGTTCTGCCACAAACAGAGATGTAGAATAAGTTTAAAGTAAATTATGTTGCAACTAATATTTTAGTATCTCATTTATCTTTATGAGCATGGGAAAGGACAGAAAGGAAAAGAGGCAGGATCACATGCTTTTTTTCACAAAGCTTGCAAGCTAAAAATAAGTAGTTCGTACTCCTCACAGTATTTTCTGATGTGTTTCTAATATGTTTCCTCACACTTTTCTGATAATATTTTCTGCATTGTGAAAATAAATCCATGTAGCTTCCATGTGTGTACAGATGTGAGGGGGAATTCTGTTGCCTCCCTTCTCCGTCTCTCTGATGCAGAAGACAGAACTGAGAGAAAAAAGCATTCAAGAGGATAAGTGAATGGAAGCAAAACCGACACAGCAGGAGGGCTGAGGAGCAGCAGCAGGCTGAGCAGGAGAGAGGGCAGACGCAGACTTCAGAGAAGGAAGACATACATTCAGGAGCAGCTTTGAAAGAAGCGTTTTGTTAAGATTTTACAAGTTAATCACTACATGCTAATTACTGTTAATGAAAAGATTAAAAATAATAATAGAAATTTATCTTATTCCAAAATAATTAGCCTTAATAACTTGTTTGTACAGCGTATAGAAAGAGATTTTGATGGGAATCCGCCCAACATCTGTGGATGCATAGTGTGTATATCAGCAATAGGTTCTTGTAAAATGTCTGACAGATGTGGGATCATCAGCTTTGCTGAGACTTTGACAGGGTTCCAGGGAGCTGAGCACCGAATTATTCTGATTTTCTGCCAGTTTTGCAGGTGCTCATGTTTCTGAAAATGAGGATCATCTCTCTGTATTCTCCTTTATGTATGTATGTTGCATTAGTCTTGCTCTATGTCTTGGGAAACTGAAGAGATATTAAGGGACTTCATCAGGATGATTAGGGAATCATGTTGAACTTGGGATCTGCCTTCCTGGCACCTGTGGCAAGATTTATACAGGTTTCCCATCCTGCATGGCTCATGTGTACCGCAAATTTGAGCAATAATATTCTTCACATAATGCTGATAAGTGGCATAAATTCCCTTTGTTATTGTTGTGAAGTGGTTTAGCTGGTGCTTAATTCAGTTTCTTTACACACAAGGAAAAGTTAATATAGTACTTATGGTTGCTTGTATTCAGTCATTACAGCAGTCACACAAATCCCTGTTATGCAAGCTGAGGGGTACAAGTGTGAAATGGCAGGGATTTCTCATCCAGGTGTCTTGAGTAATTGAAGCTATCTACAGAGAAATCTTGCTGAGTGAAAAAGGGCAGAATATTATTAACATCATTATGGCCCTTATAAAATTGAATGAATGATAAAGGTGTTGAGGAGGATAATGAGTCTAGGTGAGTATCACCTGTCTAGATTCCTTATTGAATAGCTCTGCTTAAACCTTTCACTTGTTGATGGCTCTGGCTTGCACATTTGTTGCCATCCTGGTTACTGCTGGAGAATTGGGCAGTCTAAGTGGTCTGAGTTAGCAGTGCTGGTTACCACCCTGGCTATTCCGCTGTACTTGGGTCTTCCACACATGAAAGGGGTGCAGCCTTTCTTTCAGCAGTCCTCCTTCAAGTGCAAATGTCTCCAATGACAGCAGTGTAAGGGACCCTTCACAGCAAGCTGGGCACATACTTTCCTGTTTTCTGCAGGCTATGTTGAACAAGCTACAGCATGTGGTTAAGCTGATTCAGGGTACAGTCTTTGTCCTAAAGGAGTCTCATCAGAGTTGCTCCCTTGCAAATTGTTTTTAGGTGGAGATGTCATCTGCTGCACCTGGATAAGTGAGGTGGAAGCCTCTTAAATGATGGTGATGAGGGCTAGGGCTAGCTGGAGTAAGCAGAATGAGGAGGGTTAGGGCTGTGTTTGTTCTGCCATCTTTGTGGTGCTATGAGGATGCCAGCCTCAGGTCCTTTGCTCAATCTGTGCTGAGGTTCCTAGGCTTCATCTTCTGGGGTACTGCTGCAGCTCAGGCCTTTGGCGGAGTTTCAGTGATCCTGATGTTCAAGAACTACAGATACTTATTTCAGGAGTCTTACTTGTCTCTCCCTGGTTGGTTGGCTCTTGCAGCTGCGCTTACGTTGCTACCTACTGGAGTTTTGTCTATCTCTATTTCTGTTAAGTGTTCTCGCAATCAGCAAGGGACTTTCATGTACTTGCTGCTGGTCCTTCTTTGCCTAGAAATGTCTTCAGCAGCTCTGGCACGTTCCTACTGTATTAGGACAGCTTCTCAGCTGGAAAGTGCTATGGGTTACCTTATTCACCAGCACAACTGGACATGTTCCCAGGATCCTGGAAGCAGTGTTGTGGATGTGATGCAGAGGAAGCTGCGATGTTGTGGGGTCCACAACTACACAGACTGGCTGACGGCATCAACATCTTCTTCTTGGTATCATCCAGCTTGTGTCCCTGAAAGCTGCTGTAAGGAGAAGCATTCTCACTGCAGGGGAGACTTAGGCCATGTGGAGCAGCTTTTTGAGGAAGGCTGTCTAAAGAAGCTGGAAGACAAGTTGTGTTTTGCTATGCTGTACGTGTTTTGGTGTTGTACTGTGCTAAGCATCTTGGAGCTCTTGGCTGGTGTCAGCAATGGCATCCTCATGAGACATCGGCCATTCCATGACTTCTGTATTCTGGACTCATTTGCCTTCTCACAGGACTACAGGTACTAGCTGCTTTGCTGGACCTGCTGCATATTTCCGTTGTACTACTTTGTGGTTACATTGGAAGATAATTAAAAAAAAAATTTAATGTATATCAAACTAATTGATCACTGCTGGGTATTTTTTCTTTAATGTCATGCTATTACATCAGATCTCCCACAGTCCTTCTTTCAATAAGCATTCTGTATCTGAAAAACTTCTGGGGATGGGTATTCAGCACATGTAAACACAAAATTACTGTATGTGAGTGCAGGGAAAGCAGTAAGAAAAGGCATATCTGGCTCAGGGCAACTTGTTGTGAGGTCATGATCTGAACTTTTAGACTGAAGCTTAACTGTAGTAGAATCTTGGAGAGCAATTAATGTGCAAATTCTTCCACTTTCAAACTTGTGTTGAATGCTTTGGTTTTTCTATAAGAAGCCCTTTGGGCCAAGTTTAATATTTATTTTTCTTGCTCAGATGCTGGTTTAAGAACTAACTTATTCTTCAGTGAAAATACACATCAGGTTTTGAAGTGGCATGAGGGTACAATCTAAATAGATTTGACAGCAACAGAGTAACTAATAAGATGACATGCAGCAGGAGGTAAGGCAGTCTTGGGAGTTGCACAGGAACAATTCCCAAATTAGAGAGGAAGAAAGTCTGTCTGTATTCATTCATTTATTTCATGACAGAGCAAGGAATGAGTCAATTATTTTTGCCTGACAAGTAATGTAGGGTCATGCGTGTGCTTGAAATACATCAGCAATACACTGCTTTTTCTTAAGGTACTTCTGCCCTTCTCTTACTAAATCCTGTTGTTACCCATTTTCTGTCAGTCTCCCTCCAGCCTGCATGTGTTGAGAGGGACTGAGTTAGCATGTGGGGTACTGATATGCTTGTTTATGTCAGTGCTGTTGGTATTTAGAGAGGTGCTGGCAAAGGCTCTGCTCTACCTGGGTTGGGCTGTGCAGTGTGTGTTCTTGCATGTATGTGTCTGTTTGGAAAGTGCCCTAAGCCTCTCTGCTCACCTGGGAATGGGAACTCCAGCACCCTTATCCTTTGGCAGGTGTATGTAGGGGATCTGCAGGGCCTACAACTGCACCACATTAGGTTTTACTGGACTGGAAACAAGGAATAGGCCTGGGTTGCAAAAACTGCTGGACCTGGCAACTCCCTTAGCCCTTGAAGTAATAGTTAAATCATTACTGCTCTAAGTTTTCTACCAAATTTCAGATAACTTACTGCAAATTTCAGATTCTAAATCACCAGGTACTGATTTTCATGGGCAAAAAAAGAGAAAACCCAGAGGATATTAGGTCAGTTCTTGGATGCCAATTATTAGCCATTTGAAGATCAAACATGAAATGTACTGCAGAGTTTCTTCAGTAAAAACCCCCACCAAACCAAACAAAAACACCAATCAAAAAACCCCACCAAAACCCAAACACCTCCCCCTAAACATACCTCAAACAATTAAGGTGTTGATTTAGCTAAAGGAAAATAACTAATTCATTAGATGTCTGTAGTTCTTAAAAAAAAAAAAGGGAATGTTCCAAGGTAAATAAAGGAAATGGCTGTGTTTTTGAGTAACATAATAGAGGGAAACATTTCTTTCATGTTGCTTGACATGGGATGTGTGTGAAAATGAATGAAGTTTGTCTAGTTAAGCACCACAATAGGGACTTTGTGGTACCCTGGCACATAAATGCTTTGTAATGCAAATTATGGTTATGACGTTAAAAAGATACAGTGACAATGAAATGACAGCAACAGGCCCAGGGAGAAAGGAAAGTGGAAGAGTAGAGTGGAGTGGATGCAGTACCTTTCTACCATTTGCCTTTATTAAGGCGGTTATTTTTCTTCTCCAGTCTTATACCTTACAACTTTCTTCACAGTTTCTCAGTCAGAGTCTCTTAGAGGGGAATGCCCATATTTTTCATCATTAAGCAGAAGGTGATAATTTCAAGGTGATTAAAGAGAGCTACTTATGTGGATGTCTCATCTATTCTCTTATCTGCTAAAAGTTAAGGTCACACATGACTGTCTCTACTCTTACTGTACTAGGAAAATGATAAGATAAATATGAGCTGAGTTAACTGGACATTAAATATATGAAATGGCTTTTAGTAGTTATTTTTTTCCCTTGAATACTCTGCCCTGTGGAAGAGCAGACCTTAAACGTGATAATAAGTGTGAGGATGCATGAGACAGATATACCACAGCAACAAATGGTAGTAGTAGAGATTTATAAGACAAAACAATAGATTTATTAGCCCATTGCTGTTTGGTAGTTTGATTCTGAATAGTTACTTTTGGGCAGGAACAACTTCTTTTGAAATAAAAATGGCCCTATTTTTGAGCAAGTGCACTTTATTTCTGTATTATAAGATACATAAATCTTTGGATGCTACCTCATTCTATGCATTTTGTATTCTTCATTCTGGAAGGATCACTGGCTGTTTTTCATAATCTAAAAAAATTAGCAGCTATATAGGAAAGCAGCAGATAACTTACAGTTAACATTTCTGAAAACTGTATTTGAATCTGAAGGGGAAAACCAATGCCCAGTGCAAAGCTGGAAATGTGTTGTGTGATTATCCTTTTATAGTGTTTATACATATATATATATATTTATATATATGTTTATACATACATATATATATATATGCTTTCTTTCATAGAATGCTACAGTCAGAAAGGTAGAATTATTGCTGAAATGTAAAAAGCATTATTGAAGCTTTTTCTCAACTGTCTTTCTGTCTTTCTTTCTTTCTGTCTTTTTTTTCCAGAAAGTTTGTATTTTTTCCCCTTTTTCCTTTATTGTGAATGATGGTTTGATTTAACTCTGAGTAGAACAAAATGCAGCTTCTGAATTATGAGTTGTTCATCAAATCTCTTGTCTTTTCAGTTTAAAATTAAATTTTGTCTCACCAACACAAAGTAGAAGCAAAGTGGGCTTTGCTAGAAGGTGATTGAAGACTCAGTTCCTGCCTACCTCACATAGGTATTGTTAAATCACTTAAAATGACTCTTTAGTTGAAATTATGGCTTTTATAGTCTGTTGTAGAGTTGCACTATGTAGACTAGCAGGATCTTGTAGAATAACACTATGTATTTTCTTCAAAAAATTTACCTTGCTGGGCTGGGTTAGGCTCCTTCTTACAAGGTGGTATTACACAGGGTAATAAAGTAGCTGAGAGAAGAAATGAAGCCTAACTCTAAAATATCACAATATCATCCTGGAAGATGACATAAATTATTTTTGACCTAAGAAGTGCAGAGAATAAGCTGAACTACTTATTCAATGATGTTAAATGATCAGCATTCTTTTATTAAATGATGTAAAGTGAAATTCAATTAGAGCAAGTAAGTGATTACATTACGCAAAGCAGTTTTTAAAACTGGGTAATATGATCACCCTTCATTTATTACATTAGGTTCAGAATATTGGATATTGGTGCTGTTATTACATTCATGGAAATGCTTATAATGATGGACTAGTTAAAAAAGAATTTGCAAGTAAAGCCACTCCTACTGGCATTTCTTTTTCAGTATTGGGTATGTTGCTATTGCAGTCAAAGCAAAGGCTCAGATTTTATTATGACATTGTTCTTGTAAGCACATTAAAGATCATTCATAAGATGTCCAAAATGGGAGGGAAAGGATCAGCAGTTAACCAGCCTGGGGAGGCAAAGGGAGAAATTGGGTTCTAAAATTGCAAGCTTATAGGAAATATACTAACATATTATGAAAATGAAATACCTCCATATCTTTCTACAAGACTAGATTTTCTATTTTGCAGACAGGATGAAACAATCACATTTGAAGATTTTATTGAAATTTTTTTGGAGTGGCAGAATGAAAAAATATGACCCTGTTGTGCATACACAGAGGTTGAAATTACATGCTACTCTGTTAGCCCATTTTCTCATGATTAGACTTGACTAAGGCAAAAAAAAATTTTCATCGTATCTCTTAAAGTGTCCCCTTTTGCTACTCAGCCATTCATGTTGTAGAGCTGGTTTGGAGGTATAAAAATGAGTAGAAATAGGATCAATTATTAAATGGCCTTCTTTTACCAAAGTAGTTAGTGAAAGAATATTTGTCTAAGGACTCAAATACCAATTTATTGCTTAGATTCAGGTATTCTTGTGGCCAGAACTTTTTAATGTCCTAAAAACGTGTGCTTACTGGATGAGCCAGGTGCAAAATCCCTAGGGGTCTATAGCATTCTAAAATGAATCTAAGTGTGCAACTTTATGCTGATTACATGCAGAGCTGTGTGGGAGAAAACAGCATTCCAAATTTTAGGTAAGAGTTACTGTGCAAGTGGCTCAAAGCCATATGCATGTAGAAAAGCTAGCAGATTTTAGCATATGTGGAAGTGTTATTTTAAATGCTTAGAGTATATTCCTTGGCTGACAGAAGTGAAAAACCTGATGTTTTTGTTTTGTTTTGTGTGGTTCCCCTCTGTTCTGCATTGGATTTTCATGCAGGAGTAAACTGGAATGTCTGTGTGAGAGGACCTCTGTGTTTTCTCTTAAAGAAGAGTTAATTTTCTTTCCAGGACAGTTTGGTCTAGATGGAAAACAATGTAAGGGTTTGTTAAAGGTTTCAAGACCACAAAAAGATAAGAAATTAAATAGGCAGGAGAACCAGCGACTGTTGGGCTCTAATTGAGGAGAAAATGGTGAGAGAAATGAGTAATGCAGTAGCGTGAGGAAAATAGCAACAATAGTCAAAGTAAAACAAAAAATAGCAAACAGAAGATTTTTTTATCTCTGTGTCTCAGTAATTATAGCCTTCCAGTGCTGTTAAGAATTTGAGGTTAAAAAACTCACCACAATGAAATTTTGAGATTGTAAAACACTTTCTTTAACCTCTTGTCATTGCAGTTGCTGAAATATCTAACCACAGGCTGTCTCTCTAATTTAGCATGGCTTGAATTTATTATCTTCCCCAGAAAATTTTATTTTAAAGTTATAAAATTATGAGCTTTAACATTCCATGAGAAAAAAATACAAGCAAATAATCTTTTATATATGATGAGCTGTATTTTTTTTGTCTTGTAGTTTGAAAAATGGATCAGCATATGACAGATAATCTGCAAAGTGAAGTGTTTGTAAGTACCTTGTTTAGCTTTGTATTAGGCCAGAGGGATGGCACAAAGGGAAAAATGTACAGTAGACATGAAGAAATATTGAAATTAAAACTAGGTTTATATAGTGTATATGAATAATGACAATGAAATATGATGGCTATTAAAGAAATTTATTTTTGCAGTTTTAATATTTAGCTGCCCTGTTTTATGCAAATTTATAACCATTATTATCTCCTGGCCGAACTAAAGGATCAGAAGAGACTCAGCAATTGATGATCCTAAATTAATACCATGTAGTCATTTCTATAAATTAATTTCATAGAGCATATTTGCAGTGCCTCGTATAAACTGGAGAATCAGGATAGCAAAAGCACTGTCATTCTTCAAGCTAATAAAATCTTTGGTGGCAGGATATTCTTGAGTGAAGGACACTGTCATCAGTCTCAGCTAAGAGACAAAGAAAAACACAACCAAAAACCAAAACAAACAAAGCAAAAACCAAAGCCCAAAAAACCCCAAACCACCACCAGCAAGAAGAAAAAGCAGTGGAAAAGCTTTTAAAGTAGGAGTGGATCAAAATTATTCTCTTGCTCAGCCCATCCATGTAATGAGGGCCAGGGAAGCCCAGGTCTTGCCGACACCACTTCCCCTGCCTCATTTTTCACTTTTTGGCATGTGATAGCAGCTGGCACATGTCCTCTGAGAGTTGCGTGGCAGTATGGCAGCATCTAGTACAAGTAGTATCCCTTCCTTCCTGATAATACACGGTCCTGACTCCTCAGGGCTTTTCATCCTTCCCTGCATTAAAAGCTTTTTTGGTTGCTGTTTACATGGAGATTAATAGTTTAGGCATCTGGGAGGTCTGATTGAATGTACAACAGGATCTGTGCAGGTGGGTTTAGGAAGAAGCAACCCCAGTCTCATTAATAAGAATAAATTCTTTGAAACTTTTCTGACTAAGCAAGACCAGAAGACCATTTTGTAATTTACCTAGATGTCTCAAACATCTAAAGAAAATGCCTATGGGCAAAATACTCTCATGCTGATAAAAGGCAAAGCTGAAAAGCAGCTGTGCCTTCACACTGCACCCCTTTGGCACTGTGGTGTGCTCTTCTTTCATCATATCAACATAAAATTGGTTTCAACTCTGGGTCCAGGTACCAGAGGACAGTATCTAGCTGTGGCTTACTGATCTTGCTGTGTGTCTGTTCAGACCAAACACTAGCTTCAGCAAATTTGCACGAACAGAGCTCATCATGCCATGCAATATATGACTAGCTGAGCAGAATGCAGCAAAACAAAGGACTCTGTTCTACTTTTCTATGTGTTTTATTCTGGGATAAGAAGAAAGGAATTTGGTATGTTTCTTCGTTAAAACAGACTTGTCATCCTGCATTAGGCAAAACTCCAGGGAAACAACCTTTCCCCACCCTTAATTAATCCAGAGTGAACGGGAGGATGACTAGACAGATGGGACATAATTTGAGTATGGAAAAATTGTCATCATCCCTCTTTAATTAGTGTTATAGGATGGCTCTCTTCAGATATAAGTAGATATGACAAAGATGTGCTTCACATATTCAAGAGGGTAATTAAACTGCCACATGCTCAAACCAATATACATACAGATCTGATTAAAAAGCTGACTCTCTGATAACAATGATGGATGAGGTTTTAATGCACATGGGTATTAGGAAAGCAGCAAGAAGGGATTGCTGTGAAATGAATTGCTGCAGTTCTTGTCTGTAAAGGGAAAAAAAATGGGAAAATATATTAAATTTAAAAGAGGGAAAAGCTATAAGGAGGAACTGAGGACACAAGAGGATGAATTCATGCTATAAAGTTTAAAATAATGCTTTAATTATAAAGACAGAGGAGAGCAGGCGGGCTGTACCAGTCATCAAACAACCACATATATCTCTGAATAGTTATGCAGTATGCACTGCACAGACTGCTTTTTCACTTCCAGACCATATGGTTGCTCCTCAAGAAAGTGTGGTAGGTTAGGAGTATGTATTTCTGGAGATGAGTTTCAACATTTGCATAGCAGCAAGCCAAAAGAAAACCCAAAGTCTTCAGTTGCTCTAACAGGGCAGGAAACTGTTTCTTGGGTTTCTGGCTTTGGTTTCTGCCTTGCTGTTGACTGTAATTTTACCTAGCAGTATAACCTTGTCTCATCCCCTTAAACAGTAAAATCAACTAAAATGATTTTTAGTGCATTCAGCAACACTTTTGCTGATTGAGTTCTTAGTTTAGCCTACTTTCCTCTAGTGAAATCTATGTGGACTCTTGGAGACAGTGCAAGAGTAGGTGCACAGGGGGAGAAATCTACAGAACTTCCAAAGTTGATGTATGTGCCCAGTGGATCATCACCCATCTACAGGTCTATCAGCTTATACAAGTTGATTGAAGGCTTCCTGAAGGCTGCTCCCTTCGTGAGACAAACCTTTAAGCTGTTTTGACATTTGGTTTTCCACTACTGTCACTATGTTGACAGAATGGCTGTTGCAACTCGAAATCACAGAATAAATCCCGTCTAATTGTTGTGAGGTAACATGGAATTGATGCGTTAGTGCAACAATAAAAAGGTTGTGGAAGGAGTTTGGTAAGCAAGAGAATTAAGGAAAAGAGGACTTAAATATACTCATAGTTTCCTGTCAAAATATTGAATAAATCTATGTGCATGTAAGAAAGTCAGAAGAAAAACAAATGCCAGTTCTGTTGGTTAAGGGAAGGCTGGCATGCCAAGTTTGTGCCCAGTCATATTTTCTATTTTCACTGTATCTGCTAAAAAAGACACTATATCAAAATAAAAAGCATATATGGAAAGTGATAGTGCAGTTACTTTTATCTGTGAGATGTAAAAGGAGGCAAAGCAAATGGTAAAATTTTTGCTCTTCCACAGATGCTTCCTCGTTCAGAGCTCTTGGTGGTTTCAGCTTCAAATCTTACTTTTTCTGCTGTGGTGAATCTTGTTTCATCATGCCACTTCACCTGATCAGTTTGGTTTTTTTTTAAAGTGAATACCACACTCAGTAGCAGATAAATATTCATTACACATATTTAGCTTTACTTTTGTACCTACACCCCTGGCAGAGGGATGCACCTAGTGGGCAACTTTGGCAGTGCAGAATAACTAGATTTTTTTTCGTAGCCCTATATTCTACTGGAAGATTACAGCAGTTCCCAGATTTATGTGAGTTTTTTCCCCTCCAAATTAGACACATAGTTACATTCTGAAGGCACAAATGACCTGACACTTAGTATATCTCAACAAAACAGAAATCAGTATCCATTAAAATTGGAGCTAGAGTTAAATAACTAAAGTAATAGAGAAAGTCCCTGGAACCTGCCTCAAATAGAAATTTCAACTCCAGACACCCAGCCAGCAGAACTGCCCTTTTATTTATTTCCTACCACTTTCATTATGATTTATTCCTTTCTGTATAAATAATCCCTGTACTCCACCTAGGGAGTTGTTTCATTTTTAAGAGATAGAAATCACTCATTTCCTGCCAATGAAAGCTCATAAAACAATATATTGACAATTACAGCCAGCTGAGCTGGTGATTATGAGATTAATTATTCTTGTGAGTGATGCTGTTTAACTGCTTTAGGTTTCCAGCTCTGTTGTGTTGGGCATTTTCTGCGGACAGGAGGCATCTGTGCAGAGACCACTGCAATGGACATGGGATCAGGCCTGTGCTGAGGACTCACAGCTCTCCTCCAAATGGGCTGGGGCACGACAGGCTTAGCTCTGGGATTTGCAGCTGATAGCTCCCTGACAGCTGACATTTTGTGAAAATGCCTCTAGTACAGTTTGGGTCAAATGCTATCTTTGAAAAGGAATCTCTGGGTTTTATATGCAGGTAAGAAGCTACTTTTACTTTTATTCACAGTAGGTTGCTCAGGATACCCCACAGGTAGCGGTCACAGGTTTTCCCTGCAGTTACCATGAGAAATTAATGTCATGACAGTTGTGTTAAGAAACTGATCTGCAGAAAAAATAAACAGTCTCTCAAATATTTTGGGCCACATTCTAGTCAGAAATTACATTAGAAATCTGTATAAATGAACTAAACCAAAGCCAGTGAAGTAACCAAAGCACCCAAATGTGAGCTACTGAGCAACATGAAGTCTGAAGTCATGAAGCTTTCTAAGATGAATACAGCTAAAATACTCAAGACCCAACAGTTATGATTCCCTGGAAAAATATTTTTTCTTTAAATGCTTTAAGCTAAATCAACTCATTTGAAATGAAAAGGATTAGTAATCAGTCTCCAGAGCAACTTAACTGACAGATCTATATAGGATATGGCAAGCCCAAGGAGACAAACTATAGCCCTGAGTCTTCTCAACTTTGAACTGTATGTAGGCAAATTTGCAAGAGGGGAAATAAGTTCTGTGACTGTGATAGCTATCTCAGAGACTAGCTGTGTGGTGATGCTGAAGGCAGTTTCACTGAACAGGATGCATACTACTCTAGAAGCCAAAGGAGAGAAAATTTAAGTGAAAATTTTTTTCTTGTCAGGGAAGTGAGTCACTGGATATGTATTTGGTCCATACCTCACAAGATCCTTGTTTTTGCAGCAGGTCTCTGGGCAGCAGCTGATGGTGGCCAAGTCAGGGGTGAGCCAGTGGACTGTGTGCCTTGTACTTTTGTGGACCTGCACTGAGCACAGGGAGCCGTGACACCATGGGGCAGCCCAGAGCCAAATGGTTGAGGCACTCTGCTGAATGGGAATGTTCCTATTAAAGAGAATAGGGCAAGCGCTGCATTACATGAAGTATCTGCAGGGTGGGGACTTGACCAAAGAAATGGCAAATGTGGATGCCCAAATCAGTCACTCAGCTGGCTCAGATGACTGACCTTGAGGCAATGTGTCCCTGATGCTGGGTTACATCATATGCTCTGTGCACTGTCCGACTGCGGGCCTGGGTTGGATTGTCACGAGTCCTTTCTTTGTGCCCGTTGTCACCATCCTTGGAATGGAAAAATGCCCAGAGTAGCCACATAAGACAAAAATGTACAGAAAACTTCACATAATGATCCAATGAAACATCCAAGGACACTTCACATTCCAGGTCACCTACAAGGTAACTAGGTATCATGTCAACATACAGTGATTGCCCAGTTATATATATTCCTGGGAAGGGAACTGTTAAAGAAAATTTTACATATATTATTTAAATATATACTATATATACACATATATACTACATGTAAATAAATAAATAAAAAATATGCATATATAACTTTTAAATTATATGTAATATATATGTGATATATATGCATATGGGGGGGGGGGGGGGAGGGAGAAAATAT
>VZTJ01003333.1:0-12276 GCA_013397795.1 Orthonyx spaldingii
CCCTGTTGTTGACTTTGGCAGATTGTCTCCTTGGCACCTTAATTCCTGCAGAGGCATCTCTCACTAATCACATCTTAACAGGGACAGACATCTGCACACAGCACTCGAGGTGTGGCCTCCCTAGTGCCCAGCACTGCCCTGCTCCTGCTGCCCACATGATTGCTGACACAGAAGGCCAGAAGGCCACCGGCCTCCTTGCCCACCTGGCCACACGCCGGCTCACGTTCGGCCACTGTCGGCCAGCACCCCCAGGGCCTTTCCTGCTGGGCAGCTCTCCAGCCACTCTGCCCCAGCCTGGAGCACTGCAAGACCTTCTTGGGACACCAGGGCAGGACTCAGTGCTTGCTCTTGTTGCATCTCATCGTGCTGGCCTCACACCACCCATCCAGCCTGTGCACATCTGAGATCTTGAAAGAAAAAGGCGTATGCAGAATGTTGAATTTATCTGTTATCTGAGTGTTGCATTGCCATCCGTGATGTCTCATCCTGCATTGAAGAGACACAAGCTAAGAGTAAAGAAGTGATCAACTGGAGAACTATTTCAGTCTGTGCAACCACAAGACTGGTTTGATGGATTAGAACCTGGATAATGGGTTACAACCCTCGTGAAGAATTAAAGGCTTACAGGATGGGGAAAGTGGTTAGCACATATTTGACTTGAAAATGTCATGGGATTTGTATTTTCTGTTGTTGTCATTAGCCCAGTTACGTGCACGATCTCACGCTTGCTCATCTCACTTCCCCCCTGTGTTCACTATACTCATACCACCACCATGGGAGAAGACCACATCCATGTTCCTCAGGAAAGCCCTGTATCAGCAAGTGCCCAACATGCTGAAAAGTCTACAAAGTCTACAAAGTGTCAGAGTCTTTGCTATCTTTGCTGTCCTGGCTGCTCCTAGGAGGCTACTTGTGCCCCACCCCACTGGTGCTGCTGCCCTGGCCTGCTCCCTGACTGGGCAGCTCTGGGGGGGCCCTGGTTAAAGCCCCACACCACCCACAGACATCTCCCCCTTGGCACCCTGTGAGCCAGCACTGGAGCCATGGTGGGGGTAACCCCTTCCCTGTGCTTCTCCTCATCATTCTTGGCATTTTACTACTTTCCTATTTTCTTTCTTTCCTCCTTTATGAAAAAAAGTTGAGTTATTGCTTTGGTTCCCAACGTTTAACATTTTTTGTGTTTTTATCTTGCTTTGGGGTATGTTTGGAACCTAATTCCTGTCTGCAATTGTGGATCGAGGCGCAAGTTGCCTCTCCTCACTCTAAGTGGATTGAAACAGAGGACTGTGAGAAAGCGCTGGGAAATTCATCTTTCCTGAGCAGTGCATAGGTGTGTTTTATGGGTCTCAGATGAATGACTTGCATTCACTACAAGTGAAGTACTAATGTGCTTTTTAAAAATGTCTATAATAAAAATACAAAATGCCTTCATGAGGAGATACCATATTGCAGAGCAGATCACTTCACTGTTGTGCTGCAAATGTCTAGTATAATTTTTTAGAAGTGTTACGGGTGAGCTAACAAATGTATGCAACATTTGCTTACAGTCTTTAGCTCCTTTTACAAGGCAGTTTTGTATCTCAGGATTAAAATGGGTCGTGCATTTATTTACATATTATTGAAGTGTTCAGCAGAATAAGGTGTTATGGCAAATATTGTTAGCGAAGGGAAAAGGTGAATTTCATGTTTAAAGAAAAGTGAATTTACCAGCAGAGGTTAAACAGCAGGGTAATTTTAGTGGAGTCATTGAAAGGCTGGCCTTTATGTACATAATACCAAATGGAAGAGGTAGAGTGTAAGTTTGAGGTGCATCAAGAACCAGGCTGATCATCCCTACTAAAAGAAACCAACTTCTTGGATTACTACATTAGGTTCTAATTTATTCCAAAAGATATGCACAATACACACTTAGAATCACAGAATATACAAAATATCTATAAAACTTCTCTGGGATAAATGTATAAACTCCTCAGAGACGGCTTCAGAAGCTTTTTCAGCAGGATGATTGTGGTTTGCTGGATAGGTGTAGTTGAATGTCAAGTAGTCAAGTGCTGTTTCACTGGTTATATCTATTTTTCAGAGGAGTGATAGATTATTTTAGCAGGATATTTTATATCAGCAATGGCAATGCAAGATGTGTCTTGGAAGTAGTCTCAAGTAAATAAATAACATTGTCTTATTTTCCTGGTGTACTTCTTTACACCATAAAAGAAGTACTTTTATACTTTTTTTTTATCAGATATAGTCTATTGAATGGCTGCTGCCTTAAAAAACTGTAGTGTAAGTGTTAAATGTTCCTGTGATATTTCAAAAGAGGATTTAGTTATTTTATTTGCTTCTTGTCTATTTCTTTCCTTATTCCAAAGTCTTTGTTTTGCTCCATTTTTTAAACAACCAAAACACCGTTGTTTCATTCCAATGCTTGGTGCATGGAGTTGATTTAAACATAAAAAGTGCCAATATAAAAAAGCATAAATGTTATGAGAAAAACACTTCCTATTCTGACCCTTCTCAAGCTTTTCTAATGAGTAAAATTTTACCTTTGATATTGTAGTCTTAACTCTTCTAACAAATCAAACAAGTTTGTTGTATTGTTTTACTCTTGCCTAATAGGTTCTAAGCAATGTGTTGCTTTGACTCTACTCATTTTCAAGGCTCTTTTAGGGAATGTTTTCATTCTTGCACTCGGTCAGTCATTAATTTTTATGATTTTTTTTTAACTCCCTGTCTTGTTCACCTGTTCCCCTCTGACCCAGTATTTCCTGTGTGTTTGTAGTATTCCTAGTAAGGGACATTGAAGAATTATCCTTACTCCTCTCTGTGGTGTCTGAAAGCAGAGATTATACACATAAACCAGGGCTTTCTTAGGTCAAATTATAGAAAGCAACTCCCCTTAACATAGAAGTAGCTTTTATTAGTAAATATAGGACCCAGTGTTTAAAACTTAGTTTTGTAGGTTAATTAATGCAGTCCCCATGTGCCTATGACTTAACCAAAGATCCCATATACTTTTCAGCACAATTTTAAAATATGCTGCTTAACTCTCAGGTGCATTTTGTATCTCACAGAAATTGCTTTGCTGACATTTAAAACTGTCTACCCATACACCGCTGTTTATCTCAGTGACCTTCTAGTTCCTCATGTTCTGGTCTGAGAGCTAAGGTGGTGTCATTTGTTTTGGTGACTCTTAGACATTTGAAATCACAGGAGTAGTTAGTTGGAATGTAGTTGTCCAAAAGAAATTTGTCCAAAACATGAAGGTTAACACTTCTCTGCGTGTGAAAACGATATGGTTTTATGTCTCATCAGAAATATAATTCTTTCAGCAATGTATTTAAATATTAGGCTATAAAGTCAGTGCCTTGTCCCAAAGTAAGAGTGCTGCCTACTGAACGATGAAGGATTTCCTTCCTTTAGACTGTTATTGACTTTTAAACTATGTATTCTCTTTTTTTACAACTCAAATGCAATTCTGAAATCTTCCTGTAACTTGACCCCCTTTGCATTTTGTTTTCTACTTAATAAAAATATAAAATGTGAATAGTTTCTTTCTTTTCTGGAACTGTAAGGGTGCAGTACAATGTAAGTGACATACTTGTTATGGCTCACCACCTGTATTTAACTCAGATTTGGTGATGTTTCTGACAAGCTGCTTGCATTTAGACCAAGTCAGCAGTTCTCCATGATGACACATGGGTTGGAACAGGGGAACTAACCATCTGAACGGGACAGAAAATAAAGGATTCAATGGCAATGTGTTGGGAAAGACAATTTAAAGTAAATATTGTAAAGTAAAGCAATTATTATTGTTAATTTTAATCTGTCAGTTTGACATCCGTGAAGTGCTGAATGCTTCAGTTTTTGGGTTATACAGATATAATGATTGGAATGAGCCATAGTGTTGAAGAACCAGAAGCATTTAGTTCTTCACAGTCCTTACAAGTAGAGGAATAGATTGTTAAGTTTCTACATGCTGTATTTTTATTTATTAGCCTTTTTGAGCTCCTATGATGATCCTGAATCAGATCTTCTCTGTTTTTCTGGTTATTTCCTATATACACTTCATTATTAGCAAGTACACTAGATTCAAGAATTGTTTAAAATTATGACACCAAATGAATTCATAAAAACAAAGAAATCAGGAGAGAAGTGAGTTCATGTTAGAATGTTGTTGAGTGACTGAGTGCAGTTTTTTTTCTGAGGGTGTTCTAAAAGAGAAGAAAATTACCTGTTTGAGGTTTAGTAAGAAGAAAATTTAAATTAAAATGATGTTTTTATAGACAATTCCAGTGTTGTGGGATGATCTTGGCTGGCTTCCAGGCACCCCTGCCCCAGTGGCTCCCTCCCACCAACAGGATGGGAGACAAGAAGATGTAAACGCTCATGGAGGGTGATAAGGATGGAAACAGACAAAACTTGAGACTGCACATTGCCAGAAAGTGGAATAATTATGGGGAATCTTTTGTTGTGAAGGGACAAGGGTTGATGTTTATGTGTAAAATGTCCACCTGTGTCGGTGGTGTGAAGATGTTCCTATGATTTTGGCCCAGTCCAATGAGCAGAGACACCTTCCACTGAACTGGGTTCCTTGGGGCTCCATCCAGCCTGGCCATGGACTCTTCCAGGGATGGGGAATTTGTGACATTTCTGGGAAACCTGTGCCAGGGCCTTACCACCCTCACAGCCAAGAATTTCTTCCTGTATCTAATCTAAACCTACTCCCTTTCAAAGCCATTCCCCCTGTCCTGTCATTCCAGCCCCTTGTCCAAAGTCCCTCTCCAGCTCTCCTGTAGCTCCTTCAGGCACTGCAAGGGGCTCTAAGTTCTCTCCAGAGCCTTCTCTTCTCCAGGCTGCTCAGCCCCAGCTCTCCCAGCCTGTCTCCAGAGCAGAGGTGTCCCAGCCCACAGAGCACCTTTGTGACTCCTCTGAACTCCCTCCAGCCAGCAGCTCCACGTGCTTGTGATGTTGGGAGCCCCAGGGCTGGACACTGAGCACTCCAGGGGGGATCTCACCAGAGCAGAGCAGAGGGGCAGAATCCCCCTGGAAACATCCCTGGGCTGCAGGGGGGATCCCTGCTCTGGACTGGCAGCTCCTTCTGCCTTCCTTCTCCTCCTGCACCCTTCGAGGTGCAGAAATAACATCCCCCTGAAACTGAGAGGTTCCTTTTTGCCCTCCTTGTTGGCAATTTGCTTGTCAGATCTTCCTGATAAAATTCCTTAGACTCTCAGGTTGTGGATAAAGTAACAGTGGATAAAGGGATCCTTTGTGAGCTGGTGCAGGAAAAGACACCTGGGAGCTCTGCTGAGTGTGTGTGTAATTAAAACATGAAAACATTGCTGTGCAAAACACTTATTACACCATCCATCATGATCATTCAAAGGAACTGCTGTTTTAAGAGCAGAACCAAATTTTAGTTTGTTTAGCTGTGAATTTAATGGGTAATTTGCTGTTAAAATACTCAGAAAATTTAAAGTGAGAACATTTGCAGGCCATATTTGGAATATTGGGCTTTTTTACAAGTTTTTATGTTTCAAAGATAATAATTTTTAGGTATCACACAGGAAATCAAACTACAATCCTTTCCCCTGTTCCTTGTGCTCTCCTCCGTGTGGTGCTGTGTATCTGCAGCAGCACAAAGCTGAACTTCTGAGCAGTTTTTCTATACATTGAAACATTTGACACCAACTTCTTAGCTTGATTGAAGTAAACATTCCACATCTATGGATAAATCAGCAACCTGGAACTTCGCATGCAGGAATTGTCTGTCACATCTCTTAATGTTTTGACTGATACAACCACTTAAAAGCACAGGCAGATTAGTGGATTCCATTAATAATGACTTAAAATATATTAGATTAATCCTGAATTTATTACCTGTCACATAGTTTCAAGCTTAGAGATGAGTGCAGGGCAGGTATTCCAGGAGTGAGGAAGACTCATGGTGTTGTGGGATAAAAGGAGATTGTTTAGACAAGTCTGTAGATATTTGAGCTTTGAAGTCAGTACTGTACCTCAGACATACCTTAGCATAATGATAAACTGCAGAACATAATTTCACAAATTCTGTTAACATCATTCAAAGTTTTTAATTATTTCCTCTGCATTACAATGATGGGCATTTCAGTGAATGCACAGTGATGTTTTTTAAGGTGGCACATTGCAGCAAATCAGGGAAGATTTAAAGCAAAACGGATTAATAGATCAACCATATCACTGACTAACACTGAGTTTCATAAAATCATGGAATGCAGGCAACCTGTTCCAGTGCCTTGCCACACTCACAGTAAAGAATTTCTTCCTAATACCTAATCTAAACCTACTCTCTTTCAATTTGAAGTCATTTCCCCTTGTCATATCACTAAATGCTGTTGTAAATAGTCTTTCTCTGTCTTTCTTGTGGGCTCCCTTCAGGTGCAGGAAGGCTGCAGTTAAGTCACCCTGAGGCCTTCTCTTTTCCAAGCTGAAAAATTTTATGCGGAAAATAATGTGGTGGGAGTGAACAAAATCACTGTTGCTGCACCCCAGGCACCTCTGTGAAGTGCTGTGATGGTTTAAGTTGCCAACTGCAGTTTGTCACCTCCTGCTTTCAGCCATCTCCGTGCCTGTGGACTGATTGACAGATGGCAAACGTGATGCCAATACTTTCTGAGAATTCCAGATCTGGGACACAGTGTGCTGCTGCGCCTGGTGTCTCTGTTGGACACTTTGATAGAAATTGTAATGCAGAATTAGTGGACACATGAGTGTGTCCTGTAGACTGGGGACCAGGCTTTTGTATTGCTTTTGAAGTCAGCACTTCAAAGTCCATGTGCTTGACATCCTGGTGTTCTTTGAAGATGTGAAGAAACACTTGAAGGAGGGAGATGGTGACAGTTTTTCTGGATTCAGAGAAACGTTGAACAGGATCTGAGAAGAGAGGATCAGTGAGGGTTACTGAATACGTAGAATTCAGCTTTGTTTTGTGCAGAAAAAGACATTCACACCCATATCTCCTATCATTTTCAAGGAATCTCATGCTATTTGTGACTGCGAGAGTGGGCTGAGAGGTATTTTGTGTTCTTGCACTGTTCTTGAGATATCTTGTTTTGGTTGCTGTATATGGCCATTTCTTAGAAGTATAAACTCAGAACTTTTCAGACTGTACCATTAGATAATTTTATCTTAGGATAAAGACTCTTTACTTTTAGATTATAGCAGTGAATATCAGTAAATGTGAGTGAGCAGGGGTCCAGCTATGGAAGACTTCAGACATGTTGTATAGTAGTTTTTAACAGAGAGAGAACAGCAAATGAGCATTAAAAACATGCTGCCTTAAACATTTTTGAAGAAGATGCATCCTAGCAAGTACAAAGAGATAGCTGTGAGCTGCAAAAAATCTGGAGTAAAAAACATCTATTCTTTGCATTATTGCACTGATTTGTAACTTTTTAGGGTGTGAGTTTGTATTAGAAGTCTTAGTGTGAGCTAGGATTTATTTTTCATGTATATTTGTATGTTCATGCATTGGTTATTGCATCAAATGTTTCAAGGAAGCACTTCAAAACATGAGAGTACACATAACATGGTGTTATAATTTTAAGAGAATCAATGAAAACATGCAGCCACTTACAGGACATTTGTGGTTTAAGTTTCTATTACAATCTCCATTATACAGAAAATGGCTAACCACCTAATTACTCTCTCTTCAGTTACCAAACTTAAGTTGTATATTGTGTTGGCCTTCCTTTATCTTTTTAAAATAACCTATGAAAAAGTAAAATATTTGAATTTGAAGCAGGAGAAAGGGAGAGCAAGGCTTGAAACCTCTGAGTAATGTGGGCAGCGGGTGAGTAAAGAACTTGCCAGATATTTGCTCTGTAGAACGACATTTTTCCTTGACATCATTCATAAAGCTGCCATCCCCACACCACAATAGAAAGATACTTCCCTCCACACATTTTACAATATCTTGTAAGTTTGTTTGACAGGGCACATGACAGGTCTATCAAAACTGGGAGTCTCCTGTGACAAAATTCAAGACAACTGGCAATCCTGTAAATGGAAAAGGTGGAATTTATATATATCAAAAGCAACCCCATTTTTATTTCAATTTCTAAGTGTTGTTCTCTTGGAACAACTTCTCATTTTTCCTTCTCATTTTTCTGTCTATAGGATTTGAAATATTAAATGAGCAACACGCTGAAATGCTGTCTAGCTGTACCATGCTTGTATAAAACCTTACACGAACACTTGCTTGCCCTACCCTTGGATCTCTTTATGTCATTTAGTTGGAAAGAATTAAATTAGAGCAAAATTAAGAAATAAACTTAAAAAAAAAATCTTGTCTATTTCCTTTAACACAGCAGAGGTCAGTGAAGCAGAGGGCTGAAGCCTGACCTGCTGCCTCCTGAGAAAAGCTTGGGAGTTCCTCTACTTGTGCTTAATGAAGCACGCAGAAAAGTTGGAGAGAAGCACAAGGCAGTGATGGACATGGAGTCCATCAATCAAGCGCAAAAGCTGCTTTTCAGTGCTTGAGAGCATGAGCAATTTATTTGCATTAATTTGGGATATACTTGGAATGGTGGAGACCATTGTCCACAGCACTTTGAAAGTAGTGAAGTTGGTCATAATCCTTAAAAATGCTCAGTCATTCACCTGTGTTACACAACCCCGCTCAGAGGTGTTCAGGTGAGAGGAACTGTGGGCTGTGTTCTTTCCAAGAGCTTCCCTGGGTGGCAGAGAAGGTGGCAAGAAGATCCCTGCCTGCTGTGTCCTGGCTGCTGCCTGTTCTGAACCTCCTGCAGAGGGAGAATTTTTTGTTTGTGGAAGCAGAGCAGAAGGCTCATGAGGGGAAGTTTGGCAAGTGAGAACTGAGAAGGGGGGAAAAAGGAATGGCTGAAAGAATGGAAGACCTCAGCAGCCAGGGACACTCATGGGAGCAGCAAGAATTGGATCATCAGCTCTCTCTGGTGACAAAATGGATTTACATACACAAGAAAGGTGGCAAAAAACCTGCAGATTTTTGAAGTGAAGCAGGGAGTGCTGAGGATAGGATGTCTGTGCTGGCAGTGCTTTTGAGGAGGGATGGGAGATTTTATTTCAGACTGGCTCTCATCTGACATTATGGACTTGAATGTCTGGTAGTGGATGGAGTGCACCTTCCAGTTTAGTGTCAGGGTATCATTTCTTTTGGAAGGGATCTCTGGGGATGGTCGGGTCCAATACACCTGGTCAAAGCATGGTCAGCTATGGCAGGTTTCGCATGGCCATGTCCACTCAGATTTTGGATTTCTCCAAGAATGGACACTTTATGAGCTCTTTGGGCAGCCTGTTCTACGATTTTTTTATGCTGACAATAATAAAGCTCTTCCTTGTGGTTAAAGCGAATTTTCCATATTTTATTGCCCCTCATCTTTCCACTGGAACCCAGCTGGCTCCATCTTCTTTAACCCATCACACTGGGTGTTTACATGCATGGCTATGATCTCCCTGAGCCCTCTCTTATCCAGGCAGAACACTCCAGTCTTTGCTCATGTGACAGGTTCTCAAATTCCTCAGCCATTTGGTGACCCTGGGCAGGACTGGCTCCAGTGTATCCGTGTCTCTCCTGTACTGGGGAGCCCAGCACTGGGCACAGCTCTCCTGAGGGGTCTCAGCAGGGCTGAGCAGAGGGGAAGGATCACCCCTGACCTGCTGGTGGTGCTCTTGATGCCACCTTTGTAATTCACCCTGAAATGATCAAGTTTCATTCCTCATGAGCCCTCCACAAAGTGAACAAAGACAAGACATAAGAGTGAGGAGGAGACTGACCACGAGAGTATCTTCCTGATCCGGACAACCCAAGTCCTGAAAGTGTCCCCATAAAGTCCCATGGTGGATTGTCCCCAAGATGAACTGATTTAAAAAGTGTAAGAATATAGCGGGCAGGGGAAGCTTACTTACAAAGCTTTTAAAATTCTGTTCTATTTATCTATTTTTAAATTGTACCAGTTCTCAGGAAATTATAACTTCTAGTGAATGAAAAGAGAGGATTTTAGGAGACAGAAGCTCAGATGATTGTATTTCAGAGTTTTGGCTGACTTCAGGTCCCATCCTAATGTTGTGCTTCATATTATCCTGTGGTATTTTAAACTTGGATGTTTTCTTTTTTAACATTTTGTGCTTAATGCACAAGTATATGATCAAATATTTGTAGTATTACATGTAAGTCTAAAGAACTTCATTTTTCAGAACTCATTAGGGTTTCTTGTCTGCTTTGGAAAAGTTAATTTCCTTTTTTAAAATCCATTTAGCTTCTTTTTCTCTCTGATACAGGTTGAATGTGGGTAGGTTGCTTTAGGCAAACAATTACCAATCAACCCTCCTTACCTTGGGAATAATTTACACTTTTCCTGTATTAAAGCTGTGACGTTGATATATTTAAACTGATTTCTCGTGTGTCTTCATTTCAATAGGAAAAAGTTACACTCCTGCTACCTGGTAAAAATAGATCATAAGTTGCCAAACAGATTGTTTACCATTTGGTGTGATAAAATTAAAATGTTAGAGATGGACAAGAACAACTTGATTCTTTATAATATTATTATTTTTTTAAAGCAGGGTGTGACACTTGTCATGTAGATGGAGGAATGTGGAGTCAAGTATTGATGCTTGGCTGTTGCTTGACTTTTAAAAGCAACTTTTGGCTTTTTTCTTCTATTAAAGAGGGTGTCATACAAATCTATTGCCAAACAGTTCTTGACTTTTAAATGATACAATTCCTGACTGTTTTTTAATCATTGAGCTTAAAAAAAGCGGGGTGGGCATAGAAGGAATTCTGGATAGCTGAAATGACGTATTTGACTCTTTATAAACAAATCTAATTATAATTTCTAAGAAAATCTAAGAAAATTTTAATGTAATTACTCCTGTCAAAAAAACCCGATAAAACCCAAAAACACCCATCACCTTCCTAACCCCAAACCACCAAAAATCCCCCAAACAAACTAAGGACAAAAAAATTTTTGATTTGGTTTAGAATGAAGTAAAGACTCATCATTCCGGTTAAATAAATTTGAATTGGAAAATGAAATTGACATTCTATCACCATTATTTTAATTGTCTTCTTTTCCCTCTCTCTTTTTTTATCTTAAAATTTAGTATTCCATACAAGTATTTCAGGAATAGGAAGAAGAATAGGTTTTCTTTTGACTATTGACTATTGTGTGATTGCCTGGGATCATGCAAAAAATTATTGCTGTCTTTTAGCTGGTGTTGCTGCAATAAATGGGAAACATTAACACTTCTGTGGCTTTTACAATGTGGATATACTAACTTGTCTTTTGGTGAAATGATTTCTAACAAACAAAGCCATGATTTACTAAGATTTAGGAAAATTAATTTATAAGGCATTCTTGTTAATTTTACAGAAATCACATTTGCAGAAATGACATTTTTAATAATGTTAAAATTAAAAAAACCCCCACATTTCAAGATGAAATAGAAGTATTATGGTGCTGTTTAGCAGAGTAACCCATTAAATATATATTCTTAATATCATAATTCTGTAGGAATAGGTAGCCAGAGCAGATCAGTGCATTGTCTAACCAGGAGTGAGTCATGATTGTTGCATTGAAACTTTAAGTAGTTGTACACAAATAGAATTTTATGGAGAAGAAACTTGGAGACTGTTGCACGTTGTTTTTCTTCTTTCTAGATTAAAAATGCTGCCGGAGTTGTTTGGTTTTTTGTTTGGTTATTTGTTTTCCTCAGTCAGCCTTTTTTTCAAAATAAGGTAAAGACAAAAGCCACACATGGCATCAGTTGTAAGGTAAGGAATATTCAATGTATGCTTATATAAAATAGGGTTTCCATATAAGCTGTTAAAATCAGCACTCTCCCAGTTTTCTGGTTTTGGTTGTGTTTTCCCATTGTGCTCTTTTTTTCTGCAGAGCTTAATGGGTGGTCAAGTGGAATTCCCAGAACAAGGATGGTTTTTGCTTGGGAACTAATCGAGTAACGGTTGGAAAATTCATGATTATGTTTTAACCTCTGAAGTTATGAGTCACTGTTTGGGAGTTTCCTGCTGCATATTTATGAAGTGCTCAGAGATGACTCAGTGTGTTTTTTAAATAAGAATTTGTAATCTTTTAAAGTGTGTGCTAACCACTTAGGTTGGGAATCAAGTTTGCATCCTTAATAAAATCAAAATAGTGGTTTAAGCATCAGGTACCGGGACCTACCGTCCTTCCTTCCTTCCTTCCTTCCTTCCTTCCTTCCTTCCTTCCTTCCTTCCTTCCTTCCTTCCTTCCTTCCTTC
>VZTJ01003333.1:12648-50847 GCA_013397795.1 Orthonyx spaldingii
TTCGTTCGTTCCTTCCTTCCTTCCTCCCTTTCTTCCTTTCCTCCCTCCCTCCCTCCCTCCCTCCCTTTCTTCCTTCCTTCCCTCCTTCATTGGAGGGAGAAAACTCAAAAGTAGCAACATAAATTAAGCCCCTTTTTTTATTTTTAATGTTATTTTTGCAAGATGATCCATTAGTTTCAGAGCATTATTGATCTTTGTGGAGAATACAGATGTGTCAGTACTGGCAGCTTGAAAATAGGGATGGCTCAAGTATTGTCTGAGCTCATGCTCAGAAATCAGCACCAGACACTTCCTGCAGACTGGTCAAATTGTCACTGACGAGTCCTTTATAAATCTGTATTTCTGACAGGATTTTGTTACACTTCTCATTTGCTTTGTCTCCTTTGCCTCTGGAAAACTTGTCTGGTTTTTTGTAGCATCACGGAATTTAAAGAATTTGTAGCCTTCAGGAATCCTCAGTGCAGGTGGGACTGGAACCAGCCAGCACCGGCTGTGTCCACCTGGCTGAGTTGTGCCAAAATGGGGCCAGTGAAGAGTGGAAAATAATTTTAGTGTCATCTCTATGTCTGATTCATATCTGCAATTATTTTTCTTATGTTTACTGAAAAGCTAAGTCCAAATTCCCTGTCGTGAGGGGAAACATTTGAGGGAATCACATACAGTGAGTTTGTAGAAGAACTGACTGTGTGCTTTAATAATGTGAGTGAAGGCTTGGTTGCTTGGCATATCTTGCTTTTTAAGAGCCTGCCCGGGGAAAGAAAGAAGATACATCAGAATGGCAAGTGTTGCTGTTCTGCAACTCTAAGAACCCATTTCTAGACAGACCATAGGACAGATTTAATTCCTGAAGTCTCAGTTCCTGAAAGCTAATTTCACTGTTTTCTTATTCTGTTTTGATCATCGTATTAAGGAGTAGGAATCTACAATATTCATTCCACATTAAACTCATTAAATCAGTGATACATTTAGCTCAGTAACTTTACTGATTTTAAAAGTGATTGTGCTACTGGAGCTGCTATTTCCAACGCAAGTAACAGCTGAAAAATCTGAAGTGCTCAGTCTCTCATATTTATGTGTTAATGTCTGTGCTGAATAAACAGATCTACAGATTAAGTTGTTGACGCTTTCCTCTTTTAAAGCCCCTTTCTTCATTTGCTTCTACTTTTGAAAATTCACTAATTGGTTTTATCCCTTCTAATCAGAGGAATTCCTGAAAAAATGAGAGTTGTTTAACCCAAGAATTCCAAAGAGCTCTCATGTAAAAATCTGATCAGTTCCAAGGATCCTTTATATAATTGATTTTTTTTTTCTGGTATGCTGGATGCATTGTTTCTTTTCAAGGTACTTCAGTTATTGCAGAGGAGGATTTTTTATCTTTTAGGGTGTGAGTATAATTTTTCTTCAGAGTGTAGTACAATAATATTATGAATATAAATTACACACGTAGTGAAGGGAGCTGGGTTCTTCAGCAGAGTGTTTTGAACAGTGAGTGGATTTGAGATCTTCATGAAACCATTTGTTTGGGGTAGATCCCTGCACTGTAAAATAGAAACTCTGGATTATTCTTACTTGGGTAATGGTGATGGCCTTGGACCTGTGTATGACCTTATGCCCACAGGGGGATGCATGTGATTCCTCCTTCTCAGTCTGGAATATTATCTTCCTATTCTCTGGTGGTTTAAAAGTTTGTAGCTTTAGAAGTCAAGTTTTATGTTGCCGTTGGGGAAGCAGAGTAATTAATAGTTACTTTACACTTATTGTTGGTAAATATGGTGAAACCAGAAATGAAACTGCAGGGTTAATTATAACATACAGATGTTGGGATACTGTTGAAATGTTTTTTTTTAACGAAGGGCAGCATCATGTTGAGCCAATCTGTCAGAGTTCTTTGAAGCATGTTCAGAGCTCATGAACAAAGGAAAAATCACTGATACTGCTCACTTGATTCCTAAAACACTTCCAGAGACTCTGACAAAAAGCTCTTTGAGAGAGACAAGTGTGCTGTGAGATAAAAGTGAGGTCCCATCACGAGTCAGGAGTGGTTCAGGGTAGGATAAATGGCCCATTTACACACTGCAGGGTGGTCTCCTGCCTCATTCCTTGGCATTGTGTTGTGCCTGTGCATGCTCATGAAAGATCTGGGAATTAGGAAGGTGCCAAAGATCATCAAGGGTAGCACACATGAAAACCATCTCTTAGGGATTACAGCCTTATCCTGCAGTAGGGGTGGGTTGTGAAAGTTTGAGGTGAAGATCAGCATTGATCCACGTGTGCCTGGTAAAGTAATGCACGTGAAGAAAACAGATTGGAAGAAAATTAATTCCAAATCCACAGCGATGGACTCTGAATTAACCACTGCTGTGCAGGGTAGAGATCTTGGAAGGACGAGATGTTCTACAAAGACAAATAGAACATTAGGAATAGAATATTAGAAAGTAAAGCAATAGAGAACAAAACAAAAAGTTTTTTCTGCCTTTACCTTACTTTGTGTGCAATCTTACCTTCTTTTCTCACAAAGGACGTGGTGGAAGTAGAAGGAACAGGGAAGGGATGGGCTGTGTTGAGGAAGAGTGAAACAGTGCAGAAATGTTTGTCATGAAAAAACAAAACTGAATAACTTTGTGGTGTTACCCAGGGACTTCACGTTTTTGTATATGCACCTGTTCAGGCTTGGTGCTTGTGCTTTGGTGGGAAGGTTGGAGGAGGGGAAGACTCACCCTCACATTTGCAGACCTTAACAGAGTTGTAGAGCTTTGTAAAAGTCTCACTTGGTAAACTCAGGATATTTTCTGAAAGGTAATACTTGTTTGCTGAGGGTGGAGCAGCCAGACGTGGTGTGTGGCAATTAAAGAAAGTGCTGTGCTCGCTCTCTCTGAAGTGAGAGGGGACCTGCTTGTGAATGAGCAGCAGCAGTGATCAGAGGTGTCAGTCCCAACTGGGGAGTCACTTAGTTCAGCATTTGATTGTTTTTTTCTGAAGTTCTTTCTCGATTGTGACTGGTTTTATATGTTGTTTCATTTATAGTTTCATGACATGGGGGAGTTTTATGCTGGAGACATGTTCTTTGTTGTGCCCACATCTTGGTTTTATCCACCTCTCACCAGGATGTGCCTTTAGTGAGAAGATATCTGCCAGCATTTGTACCTTCACTGCTGGGGACTCTGCCTGCAGAGTGAAATGAACAGGTTTCAGTGAGGAAATGCATTCAGTGATGCTTCTTTACAGCACCCAGCATGTTCGTAGCCATTGCTGGGAGAACCAGGCTGACCAGTTGGTCTCCACATAGCGAAATTTCCCCTTGGAAGAGTGGAAGGGTGTGTGTATGTCTGTGATGTGTTCATCAGCCTCTGTCCCTGCATTTAGTCTCTTGTTGTACCTTCCTACTGCAGAGTCAGGACAGGATTTATCCAAAGCAGCGTGGCCAGCAGGTCAAGGGAGGGGATTCTGTCCCTCTGCTCTGGTCAGACCCCACCTGCAGAGCTGTGTCCGGCTCTGGGGTCCCAGCACAGGAAGGACATGGAGCTGCTGGAGCGAGTCCAGAGGAGGCACCAGGATGATGGAGGAGTGGAGCACCTCTGCTGTGAGGAAAGGCTGAGAGAATTTGGATTGTTCAGCCTGGAGAAGAGAAGGTTTTGGGGTCACCTCATTGTGGCCTTCCAGTACAGGAAGGGAGCTGACAGGAAGTATAGAGAGAGACTACAAGGGCCTGGAGTGACAGGACAAAGAGGAATGGCTTCAAGCTGAAAGAGAGTAGGTTTGGTTTAGATACAAGCAAAAAAATTCTTTACTATGAGGATGGTGAGACACTGGCACAGGTTGCCCAGAGAAGCTGTGGCTGCCCCATCCCTGGAAGTGTCCAAGGCCAGGTTGGATGGGGCTCTGAGCAACCTGGTATAGTGGAAGGTGTCCCCCCATGTCAAGGGGGGGTTTGGAATGAGATGGAGTTTAAGGTCCCTTCCAACTGATGCCATTCTATGATTCTGTGATTTCAGAATCAGAGAAGCTATGGAGGAATGTGTGTTCTGACTTGTCCCCCTTCCCTCCAGTGCTCCAAGAACAGAGGCAGGGCTGCCTTGTTCCCTAGCANAGTTCTGACTTGCCCCCCATTCCTTCCAGTGCTCCAAGAACAGAGGCAGGGCTGCCTTGTTCCCTAGCACACGTTCTTCTAACAGATTCTGCAGTTTGGTGTCAGCAGACGGAAAACTCTCCATGGGAATGTTCCACATCAAAGTTACTTGTGTTTAAATTATATTTAATCTCTCCTCTGTATCTCAGCCAAGAGCGAGGTGCTGTGATAGCTGTGGTCAGCAGTGCTGGTACCCAGCCTGAGCAAGGTAAAACCTCTGAGGCAGCTGAGAATGTGCCCCTTGGGCATCCAGCTGCAATAGTGGGACCCAGGAGGCCTGGATTGCAATTTGCTTTTAATTTAAAAAGGCAGAATTCTGTGATTAATACAACAAAAAGAATTATGTATTATATTTCCTGAATATTTCCAGAGGGGATTTAAACTCTAGGAGGGAATATTGTCCAGGGGAATAATGCTGTGTATTCCTGTCTTCTGTCTTTAGGAAGTAACAACTTGCATTCCAGCTAAAAAATGCACACAAAATCACTTGTGAATATGTGGCTGCAGCAGGCAATTAGGAAGTGCAGAGTTTAATGAGAAATGAATGCTCTTCAGTACAAGATTGCTGGATGTTATATTTTATCTGTCAGCCTGTGCATCTGTTTGTCAGAGTGACCTTTGATTCACCCTGTTTGTTAATGTGGAATGACTGCACCACGCCTGCCTTTAAACTTAATATTATTCTGCTCACATCTCCATTCTCATTATAAACACAGCTATTTTTAGCCTGCACAGATTCAGAATATGCCTTGTAAGCTTAAGGGGGATTTATTGAGCTCCTGTGTGTATTCACTAGAGATTCCTTCTTGAAGCTTACTGCTTTAGGATTGGGGAGGGGTAAAATGTACTATTTAATTCCCAGCATATGCCTGCAGGAGCTAAATTTAGCTTCAGCTACTTGTCACTGCCATTGTGCTATTTTTACAAAGAGATGCAGCACTTCCATTGTTCAGGGGTTTAACTAGACAGAAATGTGGATGGATGAGCTCCATAAACACTGGTGTGGTGCAGGAATTGCTGCTGGAAGTCCGTGGGTGTCACTGGGGGCACTTGGGTAACACTGCCCCAGAGCTCAACACAACAGGCACCTTGTTCACTAAACTGGGTGTGTAAAGTCACCTGGTTAACACAGGTGCTAAAAATCACATTTAATTTTGTGTTAGACTGATAGAGAAGCTCTAACAGGAGTGACAATGTGGCCTTTGTTTGTATTTGTACAGATGAAGGTCTCGCTGCAGAAGCACAATTTATTTCATTGCCCAGTCAGTTGTTAGGAATTTTATCCTGGCTTTTGTAGTTGCCATGTATATTTTTAATGGAAGAGAGAGGAGGAAAATTAGCATGGAGAGTGCGTGCTGCAGTTGAGTCCTGGAGGATGATTACACATGCACTACAAGACCATTACATATGCATATCCTTTTTGTAATGCACATATCAGGCTCCTGCTATCAATTCCTGCACTATTTGGTGCTCTAAGGAACAATATCTACAGGGAGAGTCTCCTTTTCTTACCTGGGGAAAATTAGGAATTCTGCCTTGATCAATGAAGTATTCCAGTAGATTCAGATTTGTTTCAGGATTGGCAGGCATAGAAATGTATATGTGCTTCGTGCCCTTTCTTGGGTGTTTCATTTCTCTTTAAAAACACAGAACTTATATTTTAGAAAAAAAAAGAGGACAGTCACATCATTTATGAAAATACAAAAACCCTAAAGGACATTTTGTGTATCAGAAAATCAGACAGGTTAGCCATGAGTGAAGAGACTGATACTGTCCAGTGAGAGTGCCATGAACTCTTTCTGCAAAGCAAATGGATCTCTTCCTGCAAATCTCAAGTCCATGGTTGGACCTGATGATCTTGGAATCTTTTCCAGCCTTGGTGAATCTATGATTCTATGGTATCCCTATGCACTTATTTCACCAATTATTTTAATATAAAAACTTAATTTATTGTATAATTTCTTTCTTTAAACAATAATGAAGTGGCGTTTTCTACAGGCAGAAAGCTTCATATATATTTGTTCATGTGTTCAAATTCTAATCTTCATTTCTTAACATGGACTGTTCCTGGGCAGCCTAAGATTGTGCCACACTAAAGACATTAGGGAGGACTAATTTATTTTCAGTTTTGTGATAATACTCACTTTGAATTAAACCTTGTGAGGTGCAAAGGCTTGATGCTGCTCATCACATCTGATAAACTCCGCTTCTCCTCCCAAATGTCCTTTCAATACCAGCATTTCAAGTGAAGGAAGGTCTGAGTGTGAAGGGATGATGTGAATTCCTGCATGGAGGAAGCTTTGAGGATATCAAGATCCAGGTCCTTCAGGACTGAGTTTTGCAGCAGGAGTTGGGTCCAGAGGCTCGATGCTGAGGAGTTGTGTATCTCAAAACCACAGATTCCAGTAGTGCTGTTCTTTCCTTAGGGAGGAATAAAGACACGATGCTACTGTCATTTAACTGGAGGATTTTTTTCCTATTAGATTGGAGATTTTTGTCCTCCCAAAGAGAATTATAGCATTTGAAGCTAACCAGAAGTGTCTCTGCTTTTCCTCTTTAGCAGTGTGGGAGTGGTTTTTTTTTTTTTTCCCTTTTATCCTCCTGAGAACAAGTGTGCAGGAGGATATTCAGCCCATGGACATAGAGGCACCAGTTGCTTCTCCCAACACTGCTGTGAAGCCTCATTATTTTTATACAAATTTTTCCTTTAAGCCTCTTTTTTGTGCAGACTTTATCCTTTGTCAGGTTACCTTGTGGAACCATGGGCTGTAGATTCAGTGACGAGAGGAAAAAGCAAAAATGACAAGTATTGTTTTATTAGACTATTACAAATTAAAGCTCAAGAAAGTGCTCATCTATATGAATTTCCATAGCCAGATGAGCACACGGGCAGAGATGTGTGCATTTCCAAATGCCAGGACTGGATTTCCAGCTCAATGCTAAACTTAGACACAGTCCCTGTGTTCCCAGATTGCTACAAAGTGGAAACTTGAGTCTCACCTTCCTTGGTTTCAGCTATTCAGGCATCTCTGTTTCCTTCCCAATGCTCAGTTTTTGGCCTTTTCCTTAAAAAGGGTTTAGCTGTGTTCCAGGCCCTGGATTAAAATCTTGCAGCTTGCAGGACTGGATCTTTTTGGGGTTGATCCAGTGCTGCACGTTTTTGGCATCATCTCTGCTGTTGTCAGGAGCTCGGGCATTGCCAGGGTCACCTGCTGCCCTTGGGAAGAGTGTGGTTAATTGGAGAAACTCACTTTCTCCTTGTTACTGCCAGATAACTTAATTAGTTACAGCTAGGCAGCTGAAATTCCTGATCCATGATTTATTTACACAAAGCTCTTTAAAGAGTTTAAGCATTCCACACAGTAGAAGAAATTGAGGAATTAATTTTGTTGAGACAGATCCTCTGGTGCCTTTTGTGAGATGGAACTGGTGAAGTAGCACATTTTTATTTTTATTTTTTTTTGCTGATGAGGATTTTAGTGATTGCTGGTCAGAGTTGAGTATGGGAGTGGAACGGTCAGAGAAGGAGAGGAATGAGGGAGGGAGGCAGATAGAATTTAAAAAAATTTGGGTTTATAGTAAGTTTAAGGAAAAAAAATCCCACACCCAAACCAACCAGAAAACACAAGGCAAAGGGTGAGAGAAGAGGCTAAAGTCAGAAAAAATGGCTGAACACTCAGGGATGTGTGGAGCCAGTGCTGTGAATGGAAATTTGAGTGAGAAGCAGGTCAGGAGCAGGATAGGATTTAGGAATAAATCATGTTTACAGTTGGGCAAGTAATCTATATTTTTTTTTTTAAAGGAAGGTGTATTTGAAGGTTACACACCTAGAATAAATTCTTTTTCCAACTTCAAGCCCTAATCACATGAGAAATTGAACTCATTAATGAGAATTGCGTTCTAGAAGCCATTCAGAAGCTAAAATGGAGAGATTCTATTCTGAATTTGTTTAGTTTTGAGTCTGGTCTTCATTCTGATTTTTTCTCCTTAGTTTTTAGTTTTCAAGTGTTATGAATTTAAGGAGGAGTCTGCACTGGTTCAGTTTGGTTTTTCTTTACTTTTATTGCAGTCAGCATCTGCAGTTGCTCAGGAGCAAACTGCCTGTAGCACTGACATTTCATCTTGTATTAAATGCTGAGATCTACTTAATGGCATTTTCACTATACCAAGGGAATTTAGAAAAGACCTGAAAACACAATGTATGTGAGCCTTTCTCACAAAGTATGATTTGCTAATTTAATTATGGAAAACACCAATAATAAATATTTCAAAAATTATGTTCCAGTTTGGAAAAAATGTGAGGACAAAACCTTGCCTTGCACTCTGAAACACAAAGAGCAGGATGTGGGGTGATGGGATACTCCAAGAAAAAAATATTATAATAACAACAGAATCTTCTGGTTCTTCCAGTGGCAAGATACACGCAGGGATAAAGTCAATTATTGCCACTAAGATTGTTTAGAGATAAAGAAGCAAAGAATAAAGAAACAAACTGACCAAGCAAAATAGGTGATGTAAGAATTCAACCCAGGAGCTTCCGACCTGAACTGTTTCCAAGTTGGTAAATTTTACAAAACCCAAAATTAAGATGTATAATTTTCATCAGAAATGAGGAAAGTAAATGAACATTTTATTGATTGTTTGCTCATTTGCAATGTATTACTCTAAATTTGAGTTTCCTGAGTACTAATTCATGCACTGTGTATACCATTCTCACTGCTGGTGGTTTCTTTGTTGCTTATTTCTAATTTTGCTGTTCAACAGTTTTTAAAAGTCTTTTTACAGCTTGTTTTTAAATTCTTTTTTTCTTAAAGAAAATGACTTTTTAAATGCTTTTCATATCTTGAAGGATTTTTTCTTTAAAAATGGTCTGATTATGAGAGTTGCTAATATTAAATTAAGCTAATGCTTTGTGTTCCTCTATGGAATTTTGCACAGAGCATGTAATGATTACATCTCTGCAGGTGGGCCCTTATAGCCTTGATTTATAGTTCCCTTAGCATGCTCTTGGTCTAAGACAACTCCTTGAGCTAAAATAGTGTTATTTTCCACTTAAAACTTCGAGCACTTTTTTGGGGCGCAAAGTTTCTTGAGTCTGGTAGTCAGTCAACCATCCCTCACCTGAGAACAGGCAGAGAGGAAGGACTGAGCACCATATTTCACTGCCCAGCACAAGAAATACCCTTCACTCTGCTCTTTCCCCCTTCATTTCTCTATTTCCTGTGTCATTGGTTGTTTTGGAGATTTTCTGTTCTCAGTAAGATTCCAGTTTCTGCATAAGTAGCAATAATCTGTAGAATTAGATGGAAATTCTCTTTAGATTTTACTCTCTACTTCTCGGTAGGAAGCACTGTGGTAGTAGTTCAGTAGAAATACTTGCTCTGAGTTGTGGATTGCAGTGGAATTGGCAATTAAAAATCAGTATTAAAGGTGTTGCTGTTCAGAGTCACCACCGAGGTGTTGGCAGATGGGGGCTGACTGTTGGCAGTGAGTGAGGAAACTTCAGTGCCCAGTGGTTTGCTTTCCATGAGTGGCATCAAACAGCAGTTCCTTTCTAACTTTGCTTTAAATTTTTATTATGAAAGTGAACATGGGAATGATTTCCATGAACAAACTGGCACCAGATCTATGCAGAAAATAGTGAGAGGACAAAATGCATGAAAAACCAAACCAGCAATTTTTGATAGTTTATCTGTAGAATATTTCTGGTAGGTGTCATTGATGGTGGGTGCTGTTGGTTAAGAATGTCTCATTTGGAGCTTAGATGCAGAAACACTTTTGTTTCCTTTTCTTCATCAATACAAGCAAGGACCAATGAAATCATAAAAAAAATAATCCAGCCAAAGCCATCACAGTAAATATTTACTGCTGAGTTTCCAGAATGGAGCTCTGCCTTGAAAACAAGAACCCCGCCAGGCCCACAGGTTTCTGAATTGCAGGTGTGTTCAATAGTTACCAACAGGATTCCTTCCTTCATTCCTTCGTTCCTTCGTTCCTTCGTTCCTTCGTTCCTTCGTTCCTTCGTTCCTTCCTTCCTTCCTTCCTTCCTTCCTTCCTTCCTTCCTTCCTTCCCTCCCTCCCTCCCTCCCTCCTTTCTTCCCTCCTTCCTTTCCTCCCTCCTTCCTTCCCTCCTTCCCTCCCTCCATCCTTCCTGCCTGCCTTCCTCCCATTCAGAGTAATTTGGAGTANTCTTTCCTTCCTTCCTTCCTTCCTTCCTTCCTTCTATGGATCATCTCCAGGCAGAGTGATGTTCACAGGGACACCCTGCCACCTCGTTTTCTGTCTGCAGTGATGCAGTGTAGAGAAATCGAAGAGATGCTCTTGGGATTTGTAAGGATGAGGAGAATCTGCAGCTCAGGCTGTGATTTGTGTAGGTTTGACAAGGAGTGAGGATACAACATTATTTAAATTGAGGCTCTAGTATTTGGGCTGTTCTCTGCAGGTGCTGTGGGAGAGAGTGGTAAATTATTTTAAATTTGTAAGTTTATGAAAGTATAGGATTTTTTTTTCTATCATAGAGATAGAAAATCAGTCTTTCATGTTCTAGGTGGAGTATTTTTTAGGTTTTAAAGGAGATTGAATTTGTTGTTGTGGGGGTTTTTAAAAATATTTTTTCTGTTCACATTACATAAATCCTAAGCAATCACACTTTCTCTAATCACCTGAAGGCTCCTGAAAAAAACAAATACTTCCTTCAGTCATGCTCCTCCCCTACACATCCATGTACAGTCCTGATGTAAAGTCTGCCTGATGTTTTTTCTTTGTGTGCATGTGCACATTCACAGACTCTGCAAACCATCATGGCCAGAGAAAGAACAGAGGTTTGGGTGTTCTGCACTTCTTAGAATCTCTTGTCTCCTCAGTGTTAAATGTCTCCAGTTAGATCTGACATTTTGGGTGAGAAGGGATGTCCTGCTGCTGCCTGGATTAGCAGAAGATGGTTGGGTTTGGTTGGGTTTGCTCTTCCCTGTCCTGTCCAGTGGGATTTGGGGAGACACAGCGACGTCAGCAGGATTTCTGTCACAAATTCCTCACTGCAACAGGGACCAAGATTGTCATGGTGCCCTTAAACTCCTGCTCATCAGTGGCACATAATGGTTGCATTTTTAGCATTTTTCCTGGAGGTTTTTCACTTGGTATAGGACAGAAGGGGGTTTGGATCTGGAATGGTGATGCTCTGTGACCTTTCAAGCTAAAATCTGTTACGTGTTTACCTGTAATGACAAGGGCTGGGCCTGATAAAGCAGCTTTGTGCCATGCTCCTGTGTAGAATGAGCCACGGAGCTTTTCCCAGCAGGACACTGTGCAGCAATAACACAGAACGTGCATAGAGTTTTCACAGTGTCCTAATTGAAATTGAAGCCCATTCTCACATTACAATGTGAGTAGTGTCAGATCCCTGTACTTACACAGCCTGGCTCTGATTTTTATGAAATGGTCCAGCTGGTTAATTAGGATGAAGTATGTTTTGAATGAGCTTGTGCTTTTTTATTTTTGTCTTTAATATTGATTAGCTCTCCTGACATAACATAAACTTGAGTTCATTAACTACAAATTAGGAATTGACATAAACAGAGTGGACGGGTATGTCCAGGGTGCCCAGTGAAGGGTTTTATTTGTATTGTAAGGTGACTCTCATGAATTTTAATGAAACTAAATTAAGAATTAAAATTAGCCTACTTAAAAGCAAGTTGGAAATAGGCAGAATAGTTAAGTACACACATGCAGCAAGACATTAAACTCTTGATTTTGGTATTCTTTAAATCACTGGGTTGTGGTTATTTTAAGAAAGTGATTCTATCTTTTTTTCTTTTCCTTCAGCCAGACTTATAAACAGAATGGTATCAAACAGAAATGGGCTTTTTCGTAAGTTAGAAAATCCTTAGGTTGTTCCTTAGAGCTTAGGAAAAAAACTAACAGGTCTCATAAATATTTTGTAAATCTTCTGTTGAAAGGCATAGTGCTTTTACCTATCTGAGGCTTGATGGTGTCTGATAAATAGATTTGCTTTCCTGGAAAAGTTGTTGACTTGAGGTTTGGCATTTTTTGCCTTTTTTTATAAAGAATGAGCTAAAAGCCAAACAAAGATGAAATTGGTGTTGTTTCTAAACCCTTTGAAGAAGTGTCTGTCCTTCCAGACACAGGTTTCTGTATAATATGTGATGTCCGTGTTAGGGTGGAGGGCTGGCACTACCTCTGTCCTCGCTCTGAGATGTGGCAGTGGCAGCTGCCCGAGGACCAGAATAAAAACTGAGAAAAAATAAATCCAGTGACACTTTCCAAATTCTCACCTTGCTTCCAGCAAATTGTATTTCAGGAACATAATGAAATAAGAGGTGGTGAATAATCACTTTGGATCAATTAAAGGGTTGTTCTGTGTCGCAGCTCGCGGATGTCGAAACACGGGAAGGCGAGAAGGGTCAAGTCATAAAGATCTCTTTTATTAATTAAATTTAGCTTTTATATACAAAATGGATCCCAACCTGATTGGTCACTCATTGAACGCCCCCCGTAGCAATTGGCTACCTTGATTCATGAGAGTTTCACTACCTTTATCTTAGTTTATATAAACAAATGTATTCTTTCTCACGAGAAAGAGGTTTCTGTGCTGTCACAGTTCTGAGCTTGAACACTGATGATGACATGGGGACTGTGCTGGGAAGCTTCTCCCATGTTCATCGAAGGAAAAGACACCAAGTCCCAAATTTCCTCACAGAAGTAAAGGCTCAGGGCTGCTGAGAGCAATGAGTGCATAAGACTATGTGGGAGAATCACCCTCATTTTTAATGTTTATTATCCAGCCATTTCCTATAAAGGGAACACAAAGGAAGACAAGGTGCATGCAATTAGGTGTTGTTTTAATCTGTTACTTAATGGACATGAGAATAAGTTTGCAGTGACTTGTTGAGAGACCAGATTCTTTTAGTTTTGTGTAATCTTTGAAGCTTTTCCATTTGGTTTTGCAGATAGTGAAGTGGTGAATATTTGTCAAGAGTATGAAAGAGTGTAGCATTTAATAAAGCCTAAAATCTTCTAAGCAAAAATCAGATCTTCATTTTTTTCGATGTTGCACGTGGTAGAGAGAGGAATTATGTAAAGGGAAGTCCAGCTGACTTTGTGCTGCACTCTTTAGTTTTTAAAAGATTAGGCAACTGTTTGCCTAAGCTGCAGTTATTTGTTAGATTGCCTTTTTTCCTGAGATAATGGGTTAGGAAAGCAAATTTGCAAATCACTTCTGTGGCCGGATTTAATTGAACTTGCGAAATGCACAGTAGTGAGAAATCGCTAACAAGGAATTGGCTTTTATTCCTCTAGACACTGGAAGCCATTCTGAATTTCAAGTACTCTGGTGGACCAGGACATGCTGAAGGATATTACAGGAACCTTGCCCTGGGCCTCCACGTGGAGGTGGAGCCCTCAGTTTTCTTCACTCGCATCAGCACCCTGCCAGCAACAAGGTGAGCCTTGCCTTGACTCTTGAAATCTCACTCATTGTCTCTGTTCTATAGACTATAACTTCAAGACCATCTTGGAAACATTTTCAATATCATCAGCAACATGTAGGTAAAGAAATACGTGAAGGAATTTTCAAAATTGCTCATCGAGGAGTTTATTGAGACAATTCATGTGCATTCAACAACTTCTCAGGTTCAAACATTTTCTCATGATGATTTATTCTAGCAGGGACAGGATATCTCATGTTTACCGTACAATTTGATAACTTTTTTTTGTATCTCTTGGCAGTTGTGGTGTGTTGTGCATTACAGATTTTGGTGTGTGTATAACAGAATCTTACCCAAAATGCAGCTGTAAATGATGTGACGAATAAATTGTGACCAGACTCTGCTTTGGTGCCTGTTTCCTCTTGTGAACCACAGAGCAGTTTCACATGACATAGTGAATATTAAAAATCAAGGCAATACTTGACGGTGGTCAAATGCTGTCATCATGAAAATCTGTTTAAATAAAATTCATCAGCCACTGAGTGCAATCAATTTTAATAATTAGTAGGATTATTGTAAAAAAACCTCTATGCACAATGGGAGCAAGAATGCGATTGGATTTAAATTCTGAGATTATTTCAGTGCAGTTATGTATACAACAACAACAATAATAATAATAATAATTGAGAAGGAACTGAACTGATCCAAGAGATTCCTACTGGACCTGAGGCCCTTTCAGAAATCTAAAGATAGGCAAGAAGGAAATGCCAGTCTAGGAGATACTGGTTGAATATTTAATTTTTGAAGGAAAGAACTGAGTCACCAGTATCATACCATGGCAGAAATGTCCAAGGGTGGATGGACAGCCTAGGGCAGCAACACAACCTGGAAAACAGGGCTGTGAGCAGAAGAATTAAAGCCTCAAGGAAAGTTTTAGGCTTGAACATGAAGAAAAGTTGGAGAGTCTGGAGCAAAAAGAGTGATAAGATGGGACTTATGTTAAAATATATGTTTAAAGAAACTGCTGGTCTTGCTGAAGGGAAGATAACTGACAAGGGAGTGGAGTTTTTAATCATGGCACTGCCAAGGGGGATGGGATTCTGTTTTTCACCACAGGTAATACAGTAAATAATGACCTTTGCAAATAACAAGGGAATTTTAGGTTAGGCAAAGATAATGAAATGGTACAATAGTTTTTTAAGAAAATGTTCGAAAATGAGACACACAAGATTATTTTTAATGAGTCATTTGTGTCCAGCTCTTACAAAGCCATATGGCTCTATTTGTAAGCAAGTTTCTTGAGCATTTTGCTGCTTGAAAGTGTAACATAATGGGCATGGTTTTATTATTTTAGGAACTGCTCAAGTAAAGCAGATTTAATGCTGCTTGGCAAAGTCAGAACACAGCATCTGGAACAACTGTGTGCAAAATTCTGGGCCCCTTTTTAATGATGTTCAGAGTCTCATCCTTGCAATGGCACATTCTTCAGCCTTTGTAAGGTTTTCAAGGTTTAATAAGTCATTTCTCTTTAACAACCTGGAAGTACCACAGCATCAACTTTAAATTGTTTTCAAGAAGAGTCATTATATGGGTTAAAATAACTAGATTTTATTTATTATTTGAATGCACAGTCCCCTCCATTCAGTGTCAAAAAAGCTCTCCATACTCTCAAAATGTATATTTTTAACGGACAGACTGCTCTGTGGTTCATTGCAACTCCTTATAGTTACAGGGTGGATTGAGTGTGAAGCTGCAAACCTTCTATAAAAGCTTCAAATAAAACCTGATGCTTTTATTTGACTCTCCCTTGTTGGGATGTTGGCTTTTTGTGCTTGGCTTCCCCAGCTGTGTTTTGTGTAGGACAAGGTTATCCTACCCCTGCCTTGTCAATCTGCTCTGAGGAATCCATGATGTGGGGCAAGTGTTTAATCCTGAAATCTTTAAAAATAGATGGAGGTGCTAATTCAAAGGCAGAGTTCCTGTGTTCAGCAGGGCACAGTTTCCCACGTCGTGTGGCAGCTGGTGCTATATTTAGTGGCTCCAATTCAGCCAAGTGCTTCAGCTCACATTGTGTGTGTTTGCTTCATCCCTTGCCTGTTCATCACCCTGATCAGCAGTTAAGTCAGTGGAAACTTTCAGTGCTTTGCTGATTGGAGGTGTAGTTGAAGATGTGGCTGCTTTTAAGGGTGCCTAAAAGCTTTACTGAGTTGGAGAAAAATACTGTAATATTTACATTCCTCTCAGAAATGTTTTCTTGCCAGACCTGTCAAAAGGCTATTTTTTTTTTTTTTGGTTACTTTATATATTGTTTGCTAAGTCATAAATGCATTTTGGTGTTCTTATCTCTTCCTGCTTGTTCCATGCCATTGGCTTTAGTGATCTGTAACACTGTTCCTTTACTCGTGTGCATCCCTGTGCAGATTCTCCATCACAAGGAGCAGTCATGGCATTTGATGTTATAATTTAGAGTGAAAAATGGCAGAAATGTCTATCCCAATCTGCTAAGGATAACTGTTCATCATTAGAGGAGACAAAATTTGTTTTTTTTTACTGTTGATCATCTCTGCCAATATCTGAAACACAATGACAGCAAATTATAATGGTTTTAAAAAAAAAAAAAAAGAAGAAAAATCTTTTTTTTACTTTTGCTTGCTCTGGTAAAAACTCAAATTTGATTTCCTTTTGGTTTACAACTGAGACTTCATTGCTTAAATAGTCTGAGGTCCTGAGCTATTTTTGTTTAGTCATTACATGAAATTGTATTTTATAATTTACCTCCTTAGCTGTCATTTCAGAATGAAAGTTATCATTGCTTTCATTATCTGGATTAAATTTTTTCCTTTTCTTTTTCATTTTATTGTTTTTATTTTACTTTTTTTTTTGCCTCCCTGAAAGTAAGAAACATTATCTTACTAAGCCCTGGGCTTAAAAAGTCAAACCAAACTAAAAAAAACTTTGAGCATTGATTCTTCCCTTAGGCCTTTATTGAAAAAAACTCAGGAAAAATGTTAATGAAAACACTTCACCCCCCATTGTAACATAAAGATTATGGTTTATGTAAAAGTCTTCCAAACTTAATTTGTATTTCTTCTATTTAGCTGCTTGAGCAGAAGTGCATGGGAAATATCACTGAAACAACTGGGGATTTGGGCTTGGGCTCTGTTTTTTTAAATATCTAAGCAAAATTATATCTTCCACTCATGCACAAGCTCCTGCCTCATGGGGAGAAGTTTCATTAACCACATCTCCAGTATATCTTCAGAAAAGTTTAATCATGACAACAGATCCTTTTAACCTTTATCTGTGCTGGTCTGTGGGGGTGTTCAGGTTGGTTGGATGCAGCCCTTACCGTGCTGCAGGGCCTGATCTGCTGCCTGATTCTGGTTCAGATCTCAGCTCTCCCAACACCCAGTTCTGGTTCAGATCTCAGCTCTTCCAACACCCAATTCTAGTTCACATCTCTGCTCTTCAAACACCTAATTCTCATTCAGATCTCAGCTCTCCCTACACCCAGTTCTGGTTCAGATCTCAGCTCTTCCAACACCCAATTCTAGTTCACATCTCTGCTCTTCAAACACCTAATTCTCATTCAGATCTCAGCTCTCCCTACACCCAGTTCTGGTTCAGATCTCAGCTTTCCTGTTGGGACAGAGAATGTTCTGCCAGTGAGGGGCCTCAGCTGCTCTGGAGTCCTTCACTGGGTGTCACCCTGTGCTCCCTCAGCTGCCTACATCCAAAGGGGCTGGCAGAGCAGCCTTGTGCTGGGAAATATTCCCTCTGACCGTGTTACCTGTGACCCTTGGCTCTGCCTGTCTGTGTGTGCAGGAAGGAGATTGTCCCAGGAGGGATCACCAAGAACACAGGAGTCTGGAGCAGCCCTGGAATGGGGTATAAGAGATGAGGAGTTAATGTTGGACGTTCTCCCACTCTGTCCTGCAGCCCAATGAAATCTTGAAGGGCTTCAGGAATCTGCTTGTTTAACCACTTATTTACCATAAAATGCAGATACATCTGTATGGTAAAATTGTACTCATTGCCTTCTGTAATTGGCCTTGCCATGTTAATTAATTCCTTACCAGGGCTTAGCCCCAAAACTTCCAGGCCTCCAAGCAGTTCAGTTACCAGCAGGTTCTACACTGCCAGTGGGGATGCCGTGATCTGATCCTAGACTGCCAGTGGAGATGGGATGGAAATGGTTCAGTGTAAGGAAACGTTCTGTTGATGGTTTTGTGTGATTCCCCTCTTTATTTTGATATCCTGTTAGCTCTAAGCAAGTCTGCTGTTGAAACTTCTGCTGTCAAGGTTGTCTTGAACAACCACCTTTATACCTGTTGTTTGTCTCGAAGGTGTTATCTGCCAGTTTTCATGGGCACTGAATGGCCTTCCTTATTGCCTTTATAAAAGAGCATGAAAAAATGCCAGAGAAAGTACTGCACCTCTGACAAGAATTCAAGTAAGGTGTGCTCTGCACACTGTGAGGGGCCTGCTGGTCTCCTGTGTCCCTTGCCATTGTGCCATCAGTACGAAGGTGTCTTAAATAAGAGCCTACAAAAGTCAGAGAATTTTGATCTTGCTTATTACAAATGTGGTGAGACTGTCTGAATTTGTAGATGAAATCAATCCCCAGTGCAACAGGGATGGTGCCTTCACTTTTAAGCAAAGCTGGCAATCCAGATATATAATAATATTCTTACCTGTAAATTCTACAGATTCAAGATGATAAACAAGGTAATTGTTTTAATCTTTAAATTTTTTTTTGAGGCAGAATACTTCCTCTCCTATCTTAAAGCCACCATACAGCTGATGAGACATCAGCTGCAGACCTCTTCCAGCAAGTGCTGAGCCTTAGACTCTGTTCTTGTGTTTGAGTCAGAGGAAGAAAAAAAGAATTATAGCAGGTCTGACACTGTTAAATCCCAAATGTCACTTCATCTAACCGTAGGTTCAAGGTAATCTTCCTTTGTGTCATTAATGTAGATCATTAAATGAAATTATTTGCTTTTTTCAAGAAGGCATCAATTCACAGCAGAGCCTGCAGTGTGCTCTCCAGTCTGAGATTTCTCATTGTTTTGTATTTAAAATTAGGATGCAATTTTTCCAACTTGGTTTCACTGAGGGTTTGGAGACAGAGAAATCTTGGCTGTGGTGAGGGTTCTCAGGAGGTCCTCAGTTGGATGGGTAGAACTTTGAGGCTCAATGAAATCAGACATAATTTTCAGAATTTCCATTCCAGTTTTCAAGGTTGGCCCTATTTTCACCACAATAAATTGCAACACATCAGGTTTGTACCAGAAATCCTGATCATTGTATATTTACAAATTATACAAGGGAAAGAATAGACAGAATGTTTCTTCAGCTGTGCTCTAACAGACCTTTTTGTTATGTGACAAAAAGTTACATAGCATTTTCTAAAACCCTTCTTGGTTTTGCATAGCCAGATTTTTAAATTAAGTGTTCACATTTGCTACATTTGGAATGAGAATCAGCCACCTACTGATAGGCAGCTGCTTATAGTCTTCTCTTTCTTAGTATTTTGGTGTTCAAAATGTCATAGAGCTTTGAAGGGTGGAGAAAAACCTCTTTTGTTTGGGTGCTTGAAGAGCAAGATGTTTAGTTTGGAGGAGGACTAAGATATGACCTGTTTAAATTGATCTGATGTTTCTACATGGAGAAAATAATTAGTATCAAATTCACTGTTTTGTTAATGAAAAGTATTAATAATAAAAGTCAAAATGGGAACCAGGGAAATTCAACTAAATAAAGCAAATAAAGCTCTCATTTGGTGCAATTATACTGACAAATCATTAGGAAAATCTGTCAAGCAGTGGATTTGTATTAATGTTCTCAGGACTGGATGTAATTCTAAAATATATTCCTTATTTATACACTATTGAGCTCAATATAGATTCTACTGAGTGGTAACTCATGACACGTGGGAGGTTACATCCAATAGTTAAATTATCTTGGTAATCAGAGGTATTTAACTTGTGCTAATGGTGCAGCATTGCAGTGAGTTCATGAAAGAGCAGCAGAAAAGTAGCTTACAGATTGAGAGAATTGATTTTTGAGATCAAAATGTTAAATATGTATGGTTTGACACATGAAGATGTGAGAACATAAATCTGCAAATATTTATAGATGTGCTGGGAATATTTAGCATAAGTGAAAAGGTTTACAACTGGGGGAAGTCAGATGAGGACGCTTCTTGGAGTATGTGAAAAGACCTTTTGCCAGTAAAGTGGAGAAACTGACTTAGTCATCTGAAGTTAGTCTTGAAAACTTCATTTTTAGATGATTTATTAAAAATTAAGTTAAACAAGACCCCATTGAAGACACAACAGCGCCAACAAAGGGGCTGTAGATGGTTGTTCTGCTGTGCTGCCCTCTGTGTTGGTCAGTGGATTTTGGAGGACAGGGTTGTCATCTGTCACACCACTGCCATCAGAGCCAGAGCTTCTCTTCCCCGTCTGTTCCATTCTGTGTAGCAATGGCTGCTCAAAGACACAGAAGAAGGAAAAAAAAAAGTGTGGATATGAAAATACTCCATGATTTCAGTTGATGGGAAAGTGAGATGAGTCAGGATGCAGAAAACTTGCCAACCCCCTGAGAGTTTCTTGTTTGAAGTGACTTTAAAGCTAAGCTTGAGACAGAACTGCAGAGAGATTGGTCACTGAAGTGAGCCATCATTGCAGCTGCGTTTGGGGTTTAATTCTGTGCTCGGTGACACAGTGTTACTGAAGAATATCCTCTGCTGTCATTTCAAGTAATCACAATCCTCCTGAAAGAGATTTCTAGATCATAGTGTCATTGTCACTTGCCTCAAGTTCCCATGGCCCCAGTTTTGTGACTGTTTTTGGAACCATAACTGGCATTGTAAGATTTTAAAAATACAGCATGATTCATTGTGCTGCTAACTTTTGCTTGTGCTATATTCTCAGTTCTGCAGTATGATATCAGAAATTCATTTACACAATAAATCTCTAAGATACGGTTGAATTAACTCAATTTTCAATTAAAAAAAAGATTTCTTAAATTTTTTTTGTTTGATGTCAATATTGGCTTAAATCTGTTGTTCTGAGATGTTCAGATGATAAATCAATCTACTGAAAATGTTTCCTTGTAATTCTAGTTTTTTACCTGTACAACCTTCAGCAGTTTTGTGCCACTTGTAAAAGAAAATCTCGAACATGAAATTCATGGGAGATTTTTCAAAAGCAAACATCATGAACAAATCAGGAAGATCATCAAAATGGAAAAACGTTTCGGTGCTGTGATTTTTAGTAGGCTCAATTTATTTGACCCAGACTTATTTCCTTCCCATTAGATGGGAAGGAGAGCCAAACCCTTTCAAGAACTTTTGTTCTGTATCCTGGTGTCTGCACATGGTCCAGCAGAGCTGATGATGCTTTCATCTTGTGTGTTTGATGCCATCCTAAACCACAAACCCACCCCACCCAAACACAACCCGACTTGTTCTGGGTGTGCTCAGCCCAAACCTTCAAAAGGAGCTGGTGACAGTGAAATGACCCCTAAAAAAGACTGGGAAGCCACTGGTGACCCTGCACAATATGTGACATGTGGGAGAAGGTGTTCTCTGCCTTCTCGGGGATGAATGGTAACTAACACGTACTCTTAACACTTTAGAGGACTCAAAATCTACCCTCCTCAAATAAATATTTAGTGTAAACTATTATATGGTGGTGGATGATTTTGAAAAGGGAGACGAAATTGTGTATAAGTGGGCGAGTCTTTCCCAGTTCCAGAAATCTGTGGTTTATGACAGGTGTTTCTCTGCCCAACATGTCAGTAGGCCACTATGGTATATAATTTAATTAACTGTAGATCCATTTATTATTTTGAGTGTTTTCAATTTTTCTTTTTTAAGCTGGCACATTTTAAAATAAACTAATTTACATAGGTCAGCACTAGTGGTCTAAGATTTAGTCAATTGCCTTAAAATTCTTAAAACAATATGATGTTTGAAATTCTCTGGTGAAGAGCTTGGTTTAGCAACACATTGCTGCCAGAACTTAAATATAGTAGTTCAGCAAAATCTCACTGGAGTTCCTTAATCACACTTGCATGAACTTGATTTGCCTCTCAAATCTCCTTTACTGACACTGAAATAGGTTCTTTAATTCCCCTCTTGCAAAGGATGGCCTTCTGTATGTTCTGCTGGAGGGAAAACTGATATTAATTATTTGACTTTCTTTGTAATTCTTTGTTTTCCTGGAACTTTCATAACTCATCATCATGAGTTCTACACAGTCCTACTGATGGCAGCATGTTAAAAAAAAAATGCTGCTAGTTCTCAGATTTTCAACAAATTCTTCTTTAACAATTTGAGTGTTTCTTTTTCTTTTTTTTTAACTTTATTTTGACAATATGTCTTATTTTCCAGAGTTTATGCTTTCTTGCTTGCCTTACTTGGATGCAGTTTCTGTTTGAAGCTTCCTGTTTTAATTGAAATATTTTTGTAACCTTTAATTGTGTTTCGTTTTCATTGCTGTAATATCCTCTTTGATACTGTCCTGTATTTACTCTGAAGATCTAGTGCTGCCTTTTTCTACAGTCTTACTGTTACTTTCATTTTTTACACTAACATCTGATTTTCTAAGTTTTTAAGGTACTGTAATAATTCTGTAACTTTGAGTTTTATTTTTTTTTTTTTTTACTTAAAGATTTCCCTGGAGAATTAGCTTGAAATTGACAGGGAAAGTATTATTTCTCCTCCATGTCTATTTTGTGTAGTGTTGGAAGAGGAAGAAATACATGTCACAATGATGAATAATTTTCAAGAATTCATATTTGGGAATTTTTAATATCAGTGATGTTGTTTAGTCCTGAAGGGTGGCTGCTTGTGTAGGTCCTTTGTGGCATGAATTGTTTTATTTGCGAAACTTTGGCTGTGCTGCCAGAAGATATTGCAGGAGGCTTGAATGTTTTTTGTTTGGGTTTGCTGTGGCAGAAATAACAAATTCCTTCCATACTGAGTTTTTTAAACTTCATCTGCACTGGAAGTTTCTCTTCCAGATCCTCACGTTGTATCTACTGGAGATGCAGAGGTTGTCTGAGACTTCACAGGTCTCATCCCACTCTCCAATTGATGAGACAGGAGCAGATAAAAGCTTTTCCCCCAGTTCTTTTCTGTTCCTTTCCGGTAACTGACTCAAGTACTGCCCTTCCAGTTAATTCTCTGTCGTGAGTTCCAAGAAAGGAGGTTTCTAACAAGAGCCATGGCTCCTCACTTGATCTAAATTCTTGAGTTTTGACATGTTTGCTTCAGGCACTCAGCTGCCTTCCTGCATCTCCCTCTATATTCAGTAGTCATTGGGGTTTTGCACAAAGAGAGAGAAATCTCTTAAAATATATATTAAAAAAGCCTCCACCCCCACTTTTGCTTTTTATTTTTGCTAAGAGACGTGGTACTGACCCCAGCAGTGCTTGCTGGTCTCACAGTGCCTGGCTGCAGGTGGCTTTATTGTCACTTTGTGACCTGAATCTTGACTTCCTGGGCTTGTCCTGGGAGTGTTCCCAACTCAAGGGTTGGCAAAACATTTCCTCCTGTGTGTGCTCTGGAAGGGACAGCTTTGATTTTCAGAGAAGAGTTGTATTATGGGCCAGAGAACCTCTTTCCAAAGTAGAACTGTTCTTAAACTCCTGCACCACTGAGTTTAATTAATTTTTGCAATGGCATTTCAGTTCATTTGTGAATTACTGTGCAATGAATATAAATATTTAAATAAATACTCTTGGTTGCCCCAGACACACAACTGTAGCTTGAACTCGCACCTTGAAGGATGGCTCTGGCAACTCTCACCTCACCAACGTATTCCTCTTTCTTCCCTTTTGGGGGTATTTCTGGATTGTTCAGTAGCTTCTTGGAAAGTTTTGAATTTCAGAGTAGATTGGTAAAGTGTGATTGCTGCTGTCTGATTGCATTTGGCATTTTGGTACCTGGTTCCAATAAATTTTCATCTGTATTATATTTTTATCACCAATGCTGCTAGTTCTGCTTAGTCTCACAAGGAAGAAAAGGTTGTAAATTAGAATAAAATTTCCCAGAATATTAATTAGAACAAAATATTAATTGAAAACTTTAACATTTAATTGTATAAAATAGTAACTAAATTAGTAAATTATTCATTTTGTTAATATTAACTTAATAATAAGACTGGTGAATATTATAAATAATACTAATTATAATTAAAGAATGAACTTTTGCAGTAAAGTTTCTATTCTGGAACTTTGTCAGTATTATTTTCTGAGGTTACCAGAAGTGCAGTTGGTGTATTCCTATCAAATGCTTCTGCGAAAATTTAGATTTGAAGGATAGCAGCTGACAAATATTAAATTTTTCTGTGAGAAGTCCCTGTGTTTGCCTGCCTTACAGAGGGGAGAGAGTTCTCTCTGTCAGAGAGGTTCTAGAGGTTAAATGCTTTAATTGCCAGCTTGTCTTGGTCTGTAGACAAGCCATGGAAACGGAATTGCTCCTTGACAATGAATTTAAACCAATTTAAATTTTTGCTTGCAAATTTTTGTCTTAAAGAGGTAATGTCAAGGTAATTTAAAATAATTCAACTCTTCTTTTTTTTAATGTGAAGACTCAACTGAAAAATGTCTGTGGCTTTCTCCACAGAAGTGAATCTGGAACCTGCAAAGTGAGAATACAGACAGGTGACCAAATGCTTGATGTTGTGCAGGTCAGAATTGTCATGGGACTGCTTCTCTTTAGGATGCACCCTTCTGTTTAGTTTTAGTTTAAAAAAAAAAATCTAATTATTGAAAAGGTTGTTTTAGTAAGAGATAAGAATACTGTTACAGTTGGAGTAGGAGGTAAAGCAGGTATGTGAATGTATGTATGTTTTTGCATATATATTTATATTAATGTATAAACAGCATTTTTTATAGACATACAAGAATGTCATCATTGAAATTGTGCTATTCTTTTTTCCCTCCACCTGAACAGCACCCGGCAGTGTCACCTCCTTCTTGATGTCTTCAATTCCACAGAGCATGAGTTGACCATCAGTGCCAGGAACAATGAAGATTTAATTCTGCATGCTGGGGAGTGTCAGCGGTGAGTGCTGTCACTGCTAAAAGGGCCTGGATTTAACCCTGTCATTTGTTTATACACAACTGATGACATCTGGGGGCCTGTTTTTTCTTTTAAAACATTGTACACATGTCAAAGAATATAAAAGTTTTACTTTCTTGAAGGTGCATAATTAAGTTTTAGCAATATCTCAATGTCGCTGTTGAGGGAATGTCGAAACAAGAAGCACCCGAGAGAATTTTGCCGAGAAAAAGGGAATTATTTATTTAATACAGCTTTCATATACAAAATGATCACTGACTGGGATTGGCACCGTCCGCCCCCCTAGCTGATTGGACGGAACTCTGACTGTCTGTTTTGAGAACAATTCAGCCAAACCATGGACTTATGTTCATATTTACAATTCTCAAAGAGGAATTTCTCATGGGAAAGCAGACAGTACTGTCACATCTCAAGTAAATTTAGTTTGGCTCTGCATGTAGTACTGAAAATAATGAAATACAAAGCAGTTGGACTGAGGTGTACAGCTCGTTTCACTTTTGTAGAGTGTTTTAATGTAATTATTGCACTTTTGTAGAGTGCTTGAATGTAATTTCCATGTGCTCTGAATGTAATCCTGGTGTTAAAACCTGATCTCAGTAGTTTGTTATCCTTTCCCAGTTTTAAATTTTCTTTACGTGGTTCCCCAACCATTTCCTCACTTTTCCTACAAAGAAAACTACAGGCAAGAAAAACAGAACTGCAGAAAAAGCAATCTCAATCTCTGTGGGAAAATATATTTCAGATCAAGTAGGCTGTTGTGAGTATTGATTCTTACAACCCTACTGGAGTGATGTACAGCTCATTATTAACTATTATTTGCCATTACATTCCTGCCTCGGATTCCTGCTGCTGCTGGGGTTGCTTGGTTTATCTTCTTCAGGTGATCATTGCATTTGGATTCCAATTTCATCCTAGAAAAGGTGATAAAGTGACAAAGGGAATCTTGCTTTTGTGTCAGGGACTCCCTGCACTGTTCTCTTCTTTGGGAGAGTCGTGCTGCACTCTTTAAGTCCTGCAATTGAGAAACTTGGTTAAAGAGAGATGTTGCCATGTCTGCAAATCCCTGGATGAATATTAAGTTCAAAGTCAAACCACGTTAATTGCAAGGAATGCAGCTGTCAAAAAGAATTACACAATAGGTAAAATAGCAGTGAATTTGGAATGCTTTTTGCCTTGGTGTCTCCCAAAGCACAACCAAGTGGAAATACATTGACTCAAACTCAGGTTGAGTTTTCCTTTACCAAGCAATGGACAAAAATATCAGTAACATACAGTGCTTCTTCCTTTTATTTGGAAATAATTGGCTTTTTCCTTTTTTAAAAAGCAGCCTAAATAGTCACCAAAATGTTCTTGTTGCTATCCATACTGTTTTGTAATTTTACTTTTATGCCTCTTGCTTTTTTTGCATTTTTTTTGTAATTTTCAAACCCCTTGAAATTTTTCATTCCCAGTTTTTGGGACAAAATATACCAGATACTAATTAAACTACAAATAAGGTTGTAACATTTCTTTGCATCCCTTTGATTGAATTTTATTTTCCTGTGGATTTAATATTTTAAATTTAAATATCCTTAAACCATTACATTGTAATGGATAAAAAACCTTTCAATAAGTCTTTTGAAACAGTCATTTATCAAGGGAGATTGTATGTGTGTTGCAGGTATTTAAACCTTTTAAGGATAGTGATTTTTATTTTTATTGCAAAATACTTTTTTCTGTTGGTTAGAAATTGCACTGAGTTTCTATTGGTTATGAACTCATTTATTATCTATTTCTTGGATGGTAAGTGCTTTTAATTGTAGCAGTGTATATGTAGCTCCTGTGTTGTCATGAGTTTTAATTTTTATTCAGATGGATCTACCACAAAAAAGCAGATGAAACATACACTGGGCTTTGAAATTAGCTTCCTCTTCCTAGAAAAGAGTTGCTGTTTCTCTTTTGGGGTGGGGGGGAAAGAAGAAAAAGAAGAAGGAGAAATCTTTCCCCCTTTTAAGCAATGGTTCTGGATCTTTGCTTTTTAACACAGGGCAGGCATTCCCTGGAATCTGCATTTGAACCAAGATTTTCAACCCAAATATGCAATGTTTTTCAGCACATCCCTCCTTTAGGTTCTCCTTTTATGAATTTTTTCCTTTGGCCATTAATATCTGATTAATATTTAAAGAGAGGCTTTTCAATCAAGTTTAGGATTTTTTTTCCCCTTCCCTGTACCTTTTTGATGCTGCCCTCATTCTTAATGTTTGCCTCATTCTACCTTTATTTAAATTGCGACTTTTTGCCAGTTTGGTCACTTTCTCTTCCTTCTGTAATTTTCTTTCTCTCCAATCATCACCATCACTTTGAAATCTCCCTGACAGAGTGAAGGTAGCAGGAAATTGTTTTCTCTGTCCCTGCTGTTATTGCTGGGGACTGTAAGTGTTTTCATATTCTCTGCCTCCAGACCTAAACAGACGGATAATGCTGCATCCTGCTAACTCTGCCCTCTTTGCTTCCCACTTTGGATGTTCAGAAAGTAAAATAACTTGGAAGTTTTCATGTGTTGCTCCTCTTTTCTATATTAGAGTGGTCTCTGTAGAATGTAAGTTTTTCTCTTCTGTGCCTGAGAGGGAATTTGCAGGGGATTCTTGCATTGCTTCCATGGAAAATGAGGAATAGTGATGGAAATTTCTGGGTTCTGCTCATATTAAAACACTCTCTGTAATATATTTGATTTATAATGAAGGTATAAACTTGACCATGGTGCTGGCAATGGGAAGGGTGGAGGAGGAGGAAGCAGAAATGCCAAAAAAACTCTGGGATTGTCAGCAGATCAGTACTGGCACTGCAAAATCATTCAGAGTCCATGTAGGGCAGTCCCTGGGACCCATCTTGTAGTATCCATGTTCTTTGGTGCATTCCAACCCTGTCCTGTTCTCTGGCTTATTTGTATTCATGAAAAATGGACCAAATGTGTAGAATATTACACATTATTTTTATTTTAAGGTCTGAAAGGCATTTTGCTTCAATTAATTTAGAGACAGGGCAGTAATAGCTGCTACAATAACCCTGCACATGGCACAAAAAGTTGCTGTTGTACTACTTAGGAAAAGTGACATTCTTTAGGCCATTAACAGACTATCTGGAAAATAGATGCCTTTTTCTACAGTAAGACTGTTCTGCTGACTAGTGAAAATAATCATTTTAGCTTTCAGAAAAGCTTAAACTTACAATTTGCTGTACTTTTTAAGCCAATAATTGTGATTATTTACTGTGTCCATTGTAACTGTTCTTGGAGATATATACATAAGCAGTGTTTCTGAGAAGCAACACTCTTTTCCCTCTGTTTAAGGACAGAGAATCATTTTGCTCCCTGTCATTTTATAGTCAGAAATGATAATTTGGGCTCGGTGATTATTTTGTTCACTCATCTTTCTGTCTTTCATCATCGCTTGTTTTGCAGACAAACAAATGAAAGGATCAGCCTTTTTTTCCCCCTATATCCCAAGATGTTAATTAGAGACTTCATATTCCCATCTCTGGTTTCCACATGACTTGAAATGTTCCTTTGTATCCCATTGTGGGACAATTAGTGACATGTTTTACTTTGAGGTCTTTTGTTCCCACGAGATTATGGTGGGGAGGGAAGAGAAACAAGAATCCTTTGGAGTAGAGAAGGAAAAGACAGGAGATTTGTCCTCACTCTCCTGTGAGATTGTTTGAAGAAAAGAGAGGAGCAAGAGTTTTGGAGGGTTGTTTGTTGAGCTCCTGAAGATAATTCTAGGGTTCGTTACAAAGCTGTGTTCCAAATCAAATTATTTTTTGCTGTTTTACACCTGCAGGAGTTTTTTTTAAACTTCAATATCCACAGGGAAATGCACTGGACACCTGGTGTCCTGATGAAAAGATGTCAGCCAAGTTGCTCTACAGAAGTTCTGGCTGCAGTGAGTGATGCTGAGGTGTTGGCAATGTCTTCAGTTAGTTTAAAATAAATATGTTATATATATATATATTGTTTTATATATAAAATATATAAATACATTTGTGTATGTATATATATATATATATATGCATAGTTATATTGCACTGTGGTATCAACATGTTTTGTTCCAGTTGAACATATGACATGTGATGATGAGGGAAGCAAATTCTCTCATGTCTGCTATTGGAAAGTTCAACCTTCAGAGATTTTTTTCTAGACAAGCTGAGTCTCCAGTTTCTTGAAGAAAAAAGCTGTTTCTTGAAGCAGTCAGCTGCACTGTTAAAGGAGTTTTGCAGTGAGTGAAGTGGAAGTGTTTTGAATGTAATCAGTGGGAAATCTGAGCTTGTTTATCCCAGCAACGAGGTAATCAACAGGTTGTTCTGACATGGAAAAATATAGCAGACAGCTCTTGGAGGGGAATTGTATTAATGTCTGTGAACAAAAAAGTGTTGCCACTAACAGCGATTTGAATTTATTGAAAAACCGTAGGTACGGTAATTATTGTGTTTCTTACTTGATTATCAAACCATTAAAATTAAATTTCATGACAGCCCTCATTTATGCGTAAATCACTTCATAATTTATGGTAATAGATGTTATCTCATTATGTGCCCCAGGATATCTCATCTTGCACAACACACCCTGCCTTGCCTTGCCATTCTGAGCACGGTGTGTCTGGCGCTCAGGAGAATCGGCGCCGGGGGAAGATTGATGGTGGGGATGGTCTGAGGAGATCAGATTGATGGTGGGGATGGTCTGAGGAGATCAATCCCCTCGTCTGTCCTTGTGGGACAGCACAGCTGAGCTGGTGAACTCTTCCACCTGTGTGACACTCCACACTCAGGCTCTGAACATCGACACATTGGATCTTCCAGGCTGGTCTGGCCTTGGAATGAGGCCCATGGGGATTAAAGCTTGGGATGCCCAGGACAGGACTGCTGTGAGGAGTTGAGAAATGAAGAGCAAACAGGACAGGGTAAATGAGGGAATAGTTTTGTTGGTAACTCAAATGGGAGAGGCTTTTGTGCAAAATTTACAAGTTCTAACAAGTACTGGGGACCCAGGGGATGCTGATGTGAAAGAACCTGATGGAATTTTGGCCTTCTCATTTTTTTTTTTTTTTTTAATTGGGAGTTGCCTAATTAAAAATAAGCTGAAGAAATACCGCAGCAGCAAAGTCAACACTCAAGTTCAGGCTTCCTTCTGGGTCAGCAATTTTACCCTGCCTTTTAGCAGGGTTATGGGGTTAAATGAGCGAGTTTGCTTACACATATCCCCTACAGTAAGTTTTGTTGCTTTTTTTATAGTCAGCAGAATTATAGGTGTTTTGCTCAGTTTTGCTAAGTGAACTTTTGTGAGTTTTGACTTCACCTGGTTTGATATTTTTCTGTTACATTCTAATGAGACAAGAATAATTAAAGAAGCAAATTCTTATTTTCACTTTTATACATCTCATCACATACTATGGTGTTTCTTTCGTCCATGGAAATGAAAGAATTTTTTAAAAGTCCTTTGTCTGCATACTAATTATGAGGGCCATCTCTACTGCTTAATTATTTGATGTAAATGTGTTGATTAATTGAGCTGGGAAGTCTGTGCAGTGGTACATTGCAATTTCTGCAGTTTTAGTTAACAATGCACATTTTGAAAACGCTTTGAAATAAGTCCTCTTTCAAAGGGAACGAGACTTAAAAATTCTGCCCCGTTTTGAACCAAAAGTTCCCCCAATAAATTTATTGTCCATGTATAAGTAAATGATGATCATTATTTCTCATAGCTGCCAAGTCGCTGTTTAATTTGTGTGTCTGTTTATGACAGGGCATGTTGTCTGTATGGGAGATTAATGAATTTTTCCATACATTGCTGTTACAGTTTACATTTTAAAGACAAAGTTGCTATGATTAAGGCTTTGCCTGCTGTCAAGAGAAAATAAAATTTCATAGCAGTTGCCCTTGGTCTTCATGTTAAATCTATGGCCTGGATTTTTCTGAGATACCTTCAAGTCAAATTGTATTAACTAAAACATGAAAATCACCCTTTGTTGTCAGGGTAATTGTTTTTATTCTGTCTCTTATTTGACAGTTTTTAAATACACTTCTAGTTTTTTTAAGGCTTGCCTTTTTCTAGTAATAGCCAAATCAATCTTTAGGCATAGTACATAATTTTGAGTGAATAATTAGTTATTTTCAACAAAAAATTATTAAGAAATTGTTAGTTTGAGTAGGAAAAGGTGATACATCTAGCACTGGTCAGATCCTTAGTATGAGCCAGTTCTGATGTTCATATTTAGTTCAAAGCACTTTGCAAAAATTGGAAATGTTACAGGAGGATTCTGCAAAAACTACAGAATGGCAAAATAACAAACAATAATAAAAAAGAGAGCAGTAGAAGAAATAATAAAGAGAAAATTCAGTTTTGGACTGCTTTGTATTTGAAGTACTCAAGGAATTCATTGGCATCCCGTGAAAAGGAGGTGTTATTTTGAGGTCCCTTCCATGGTCCTGGTTCTTTTGTAAGGTGCAAAGGCCTGGTGGGTGATCACAGGGGTTGAGAGTCCTCAGTGTGATCTGAGAACAGGAGAGGCAGATAGAAAAAAGGAATGATAGAGAGAATGATGATATTCATTCTGTGTCTGGTCACACCTGTAGGACAAAGAGGAGATCTAATGGTAGAAGATGCAGGTGACTGGTGGAAGTAAAAGACTGACTTTGGTTTGATAAGAACAGTAAAATTTAAAGGAATTATTAATGCATAATATGAGGTGGGGACAGAGAAAGGCTATCCTGTAAAGGTTAAGGGAAGTGAAGATAGGAATAAAAAAATGAACTTTGAGCTGTCTGTGAATGCATCTAGAATTGAAGAGATTTCCAGGCCTCAGGCTTCATCAGACCGTCTCCCTCACGGAGAAGGAGAGGCAAAGACCTTCACAGAGGCTGGTACTGAGGTGTCCTCAGTGGAATTGCCAAAGGTCTGCCTGCAGTTGCCACCCTTATCACCTGGAAGATGTTTTCCCGTGTTCTGTCCCTGTCATTGCTGATGAAAACAACTGCCCTTGTAGGTTTTACAACAATATGTTCTTGTTCCTCTCCCTGTTCTGTCCCCAGTGCAGTATCATCCTTTTCTTCTGAATTGTTAGGATGTATTTCCGTAGGGAAGGTGCAGATAATCTGTTTCCTATGATTTGTATTTGAATTTAGCATTTCTGTTTCTGTCAAGAAATGTGTATTTGAGCACAGGTGGACTTTCCTTCTCCAGCTGCTAGTATGGAGACCTTCCCTTTGGGTCGGCTTTCTCCGACTTCTCTGAGAAAAGGGGATTTGTTTCTTCTTTTCCCTTCCCTCCCCAAAATTCCAGGTATTGATTATCTCAATCCATGGATACTACACTGGATAGGCAACTCTTTTTGGTATTATATCAATTTCCATAAGATTGTTTTTCTTTTCCCACTCCTTCAGTTGCCTTTTTCTAAATCAGGGGTGACTAACTCACTGGATCTAGCCTGCATGGCAATTTTTCTGACCTCTCTGAACATTGCCTTGGCCTCAGAAGACCCAATTTGCACTATTTTTAATATTTTGTGTATGCAGCTGGGGAAACGGGAGCTTTGTGAGCGCAGGCCAAGTTTGTCTTTGACAGGATTTATTAAGTTTAATAGGGTACAACGTAAACGTGGCTGGATACAAACGTTGGCCCTTATACAAAATATCACATAGATGTAGCAGGAGTTTGCTGTCCCAGATTTAAATGATCTATAAATCACTCAAAATCCAAACCAGTCATCTTCATTTTCCCCTTAAATCCTAAGTAGATTACAGGTTGTAAGGCTTGCAGGGTTCAAAAGCTGTCTCCTGAAAAAAGTCAGAGTAATTGGTTTCAGGATTCAGATTTAGAAATTATTTTTTTTTAAAAATGGTTGTTTTTTTTTTTCATAGAAGAAACCAGACTTTTTTCTTCCTTATTTTCTTCAATACTTAAAAAACATTAATGTATTTATTGAAATTTTTGGGTGCTAGGCACAGTTGTGGAAGCATTTGACAAAGTGCAGGCCTGTTAAAAAATTGACTGAAGTGCTGATACTTTTTAATTGGGTTTTTCATTTTTGTGCAAGGTATGTGGAAGTAAGAACGTAAGAAAAATAGTAATTGTTTCTTCTGTTAGATAACAATGGAGCAACAAGCTAAACAGGAAAAAAATAGCTCTTCCTGAAGGATGTCAGAGTTGAAATGGCTTGTGCTTGCCCTTAATTCACACATATTCAAACCAATAAATTCAAACTGTGGTTTTAGAAAATCATGTTACAACATTGATGGGTGATGGGAAAAAGTGGGGGATGAAGTGAACATTATCAGCCTTTCACTGTGCTTTAGTGTCGCTCCTAGAATGAAATACAAAAATACCAATATTCCCAGGAAGAAACGATTCCAGGGAACTTTGGGGTCTGTCTTTTTTCCAATAGATTTTCTGAGTAGTGAAGGAGAAAGGAAAGTCATATTAATCAACATTGTTTTTTCTCCCCACGTTCGTCTGTATTTCTGTGAGACGGATGCTTAATCAGAATTTCTGTTTTGTCTCAAACCTGCTCTGTGGTCAGCACACCTGAGATATTCTGTTGGCTGTCTCTCGTAGCAAAATCCATGGTAGAAACCTGGGAGTACTGAGGAACATGATGGCAGACAGCCACGAGGAAGAAGGAGGTGCCATCCACAGGAGCTCAGACAAGTGGGGGAATGCATTTGTATGGCTCCAGCACAGCTGGCACAGCCCAAATTTCTGTCAGACTTGCCCTGCAGTGTCAGTTCAAGGCAGGCTGCAGAGATTGGTGTTGCAGAGGTTGTTTCAGAATTCTTTCTTTTCCAGTGGGATGCAGCAGTGCCCAAGGCAGGGCAGGCAAAGGGAGCCGCCCTGAGCTCTGTGCCTGGATGGGAGCAGCAATGCAAAGAATAATTTACTTGCCTGGTGCTGTGCTGCAAATGTGGGGCTTCATGGCCGACTTCCAGGTTTGAGTGGATACCTCCAGAGGAACCTTCCAACACACAGTGCTCTTTGATTTAAAAATCTACCTCCCTGTTGCTAAACTTGCTCCTTCTTCCCAAAGGCAGCAGTGCTATGGGCATGTGTCCACAGGAACTGGTTCCTCTGTCGCTTTCTTTTGTTTTCTAAGACTTTCTGTCTTTCCAAAATTCGTTGTAATCTATCTTGGGGTTTTTTTTTTTACCCTTCTCTGGATAAATTCCCTTCCTTAGCCTTTTTTCCTTGATTTTTCTGCTGTTACAGATGGCATAGTGCCACTTTTTGGTAAGGCTCTTTCCCTCCAGACTCATGCATTGCTTTAAGTAGTGTGTTATGAGCAATGTGAATTTGCACAGTCCTCCTCCATAGGTTCAGTTAGGTCCATTACTTTTTCTGTTCACTGTCACCTAAACCCAGTGCCCTGTATGTTCATCTAACAGATGAAAAACCTCTGTGGAATTCATTTTCCTGATAAATTGCTCTATTATGATACACAGAGACTTGGAAATAAGGAGTGAAGGATATCTGGATGTTACCTAGACCCTTTAGACATTGTAGGACAAAATGGTCAAGGTAACTGAATAGTTTAGTCCATTTCCCAATTAACCATCATCTTCATTTTTTGTGGAAAAGCTCCCTAACACATTTCAGGTCATTTTTGTTTATGCTACCAGTAAGAGACCGAGCATTTGGGTGTAGGTGCAGCTCCAGGTCACACCTGGTTTGATCGATATCTGTAGATAAATAGATTAGTTCAGACCATAGCACTGCCTGCATTTAGGAGCACTTGGCTGTGCTTTGTGGCTGTGGTGACACGGTGGCTGCGTTAATGGGATGAAAGAAGATTGTCTTGAGTGGCTGCCAGTTACGTCTGCCTTAATGGCCAGAGGATTTATGAAAGTTGCACTCTGATGGTGCCCAGATTTGGCTTTCTGCCTGCTCTCTGATGTTCTGTAAAGGATCATGACGGTACAGCATAGATTTCCTGAAGCTGGAAATTAAAATATCCAATTTCTATTAATTTATTTTAGATGATCAAAAGTATAATTAAAATAGCTGGTTTGTATTTCCTTCAAAGAGAACACTCATTTAAAATTAGTGCTTCATCAGCTTGAATTTATTCTTCACTCTTGACATGCATTTAATTCTGCCTTCATTAACTGGAAACAAAAGCTAAAACAACAGTGATTTGAAAAGATCACTGAAAGATGTTAAGTAAATGCTGTAGTGCATAAAGCCAACCTTTTACGACATTTTCATTTTGCAGTTACAAAGGTGTCTCCAGAAGCTGATTTGAAGTGAAGTCTTGGTTTTCTTCCCCACCCCCCCACTGCCAACATAATTACTGAGATCATGGACAAAAAGTTGAAGCCCTCTTTGGAACAGTACAAGGTTTTATAGATCCTGAATTAAAAAACCAAACTGGTATTCTGCTAAGTTTGAATACAGTTTGTTATTTGCCCTATAAAAGTGTCTAATCTTGGCAGGGAATGGGGTGATGTTAAGTCTGAAATCTTTCTTCTTCAACCTCTTTTTCTGCCCACTCCAGCCCACTCTTCCAGTGGCTGAATCCTCCTCAGGGAGAGCTTTGCCATGTTTGAGGTTTTCAAAAATGGACGCTGTTTCCAATGTGTTTCCATAAAAATGAAGAATTCTGCTCTAGACTTGGATTTTTAAAGAATAATTGACAATTCTGAAACAAGATCACTGTAAGCTGTTGATTTCCTGGCCCTCAGTGGGACTGTTACCTGAGGGAGAGGAACTCTCAAACTGGATTGTGTGGTACTTTGATTTCTGCATAGTGCAGGAGGTGTATTTAAAACCTCCACACAGACACTCATCAAATTTCTCCTTATCTTATATAATGTTTCAGGCTGTGAAAGATCCCGACATCATGGAAACATTCCAGATCTGATATGTTGAATCATAAAGAAGTACCCTTAGGAAAGAGTGTGACTTGTGCTAAGAAGGTTAATTGCAGGTTTATTTCAGTTTTATGTGTACATCTGCATTGAATAAGTGTGCTGAACGAGGACAGAGTAAACAGGGCTTTATGCAGGGAAGATGTAGCTCATAAATCCATTGAAGTTCTGTTCAGGAGTGAACAAGCTTCTGGGTGAGGAGGGTCTAATTAATGGAATTCTTGGCAATGTGAAGGAGTTCCCCACCAGAAGCTGACAGAGAATCTGAGCTGCTCTGGGATAAGAAGGGAAAGTTGTTAATTGGTTAAGAAAGGGAGTAATAACTTGTAGAGCTCAGGTCCTCATTGGAGCCCCTCTGGAATCTGGGCTGGGCCCTGAACTGCTCAGCTTTGTTTGGAACCCTGTTGGAAGAGGAGGGAGCAGAGGGCTGGGAGGGTCCCTGGTACTGGACTGTAAAGGAGGGAGCTGATGTGAGGAATTACAGAGGACAAGGCGATGAATTGTCAGGTGAACTTCAGTCTCAATAAGTCCAAAGTGACGAACAGGGCGAAATAAGAATCTGAGCTTTAAATAGTGGATGATGAGCTCAGAGCTGCCTTTAACCTCTTAGGAATTGGATCCAGGTTTTACAACATCTGTGAAAATCCTACCTGTGGTTCAGTAGTGGTTGAATACAAAACAAGCATCTTCTTAAGTAGAATGTTTTGTATCAGCACAGGGCAGGATGTTTTCACTGCTTTGGAATGATCTCACCAAATGAGAAGATGATACTTGAAAACTATTTAAGTTGAATGGAAGTGCTAGGAAAAAAAAAATTGCAAAAGGGAACCTAATATGAGAGGAATCCAATGTTACACTTGAGGGGAAAAAAGAGAAAATAAAAGCAAGAACACACTGTCAATAGAAGAATGAATTATAAAACTATTTGAAGTTTAATAGTCCGAGATGATGGGTAATATATTATTTTTTCTCCCCTTCCCAATTAGAGGGTAAAGTTTTGCTGGTTGGTGTAACTATTGTTAAAGTGGTTGAATGGGAACTGGTTTATTGATTGTTATCTTCACCAACAGCATTATATACTTCTTGGTGAAGGTTTTGCTGTTGTCCACAGATCATTTCCTGAAGGTTTCTGGAGTGTTCCCACACATGCAGGTGTTGCAGGATTGGCACTGCTGAGGAGAGGAGCTGGTTGGAGGCTGTTTATAGTAGATTATTTTGGGATGGAATAAAGATTTTTCTCACCAGTGGCAGGTGCTCTTCTGGGTGCTTCAAATACTCCATTTCTCCTCTCCCCAGTGGCTTATTCTCCTCTTTAGAGTCTTCCTTCCTGTGAATTGTGCTGATTCCAAGTAGGTGGTTACAGGTCTGTGCTTTAACTGAGAGGGGAAGGCAGTGGACAAGCAGGGAAGCAACCTGTGCTTTAATTCTTAGTCAGATGAAAGAATTATAAATTACATAGCAAAATAATTATAATCTGGATAAATTCATGTATGTGTTGCAACCAGATCAACTCAGTGTAGTAGAATAGAGTTGGGCCAGTGGTTTAGTGTGGCTGTGTTCCTTTCATAGAATTAAAAAGATTTTTTCTTCTTGGCTGTATAAGTCTCCAGAAACAAAGCTTGTTTTGGAAAGAATCTACTGAGTCATTGCTTGCATGAGGAATTTTTTCTCTCTAAATGACTCCTGCTATAACAGTTTACTAGGTCAGGAGTGTTTTTCCTGAAGTGTTTATTCATTGTCTTTTTTTAATAAAAGCTGAAACTGAACTACATGTCAACTCTGCAGAACACATGGCAGAATATTAATTCTGTTAATGGTTGCTGTGAAATGAGTGGTAAAATCCCAGCCATGGGATTATCTCAGCTGAAACCTTCTCCTTTGACAAATGAGGGCCTAACATGTAAATTATATTCACCACCAAAGTTTCCTTCCTGGGTTACTTCATCAGGGAAGCTTCTCAGCCTTATCTTTTATATGAAAATTGAGCTAATGAGTTGTGCATCTCCTGATGAGCTGGCAGAGCTTTTGCAGCTTCAAGGAGATCTAACACCTGCTAATATCAATGCAGAAGCTTGGCTGCAAAATTGCCAAACCCACATTTAACCTATTTGAATCACAAGCTACCATTCATCTGGTTTTCACAGTGTGCTCTCCTGAGTGCTTTGGTCTTAGATGTATTACTTCAAGAAAGATTTTAGTATTTAATTTGCAGTGTTTAAAAGGAGAGAAGCTGCCTCTTTGGCATTGAGAAAGATAAAAAAATTGGAGTTTAGTAATTTATTGATAATTAAGAAGAGAGATGTAAGAGGATTCTTTTACTGCATGAAGATTCAGTTTGATATGAACAAACCCAGATTTGATCAAGAAAAAACTACAAGTGGAAAGCTGCAGTGAATGGTATCTACATTAACAGTGGGGGTATGAGCAGTGACTGACACTGGGCATGAACCAGGGGCACTCCTGTGGTTCCAGCCCAGCTGGATTACCCCTGACAGCTGGCCCAGGCTTTGAGAAAGGTGATGGTGTTGAACAAACCTTTCCATTCAATGTGTAGTTTGAAATCGTAGAAACATAGAATGGTTTGGGTTGGAAGGGACCTTCAGGATCATCCAGTGCCACCCCTGCCATGAGCAGGGACACCT